>JACATO010000196.1:0-88963 GCA_018389105.1 Nautilus pompilius | reverse complement strand
GAGAGAGGAGAGAGAGAGAGATGATTGATGATGGTGAGAGAGAGAGATGATATGATGAGAAAGAAAGAGAGAGAGATGATGATGATGAGAGAGAAGATGATGATGATGAGAAAAGAAAGAGAGAGAGATGATGATGATGTTGATGGAGAGAGAGATGATGATGATGAGAGAGAGAGATGATGATGATGATGAAGGGAGAGAGAGAGAAGATGATGATGATGTGAGAGAGACGATGATTGTGATGAGAAAGAGAGACGGGAGAGAGAGAGAGAGAGAGAGAGAGAGAGAGAGAGAGAGGAGAGAGGAGAGAGAGAGATTATGACGTCGTACGAGAAAGAGAGACGGGGAGAGAGAGAGAGAGAGAGCGAGAGAGAGAGAGAAGAGAGAGAGTTTAATTTATATCCAATTCTCAAACACTTGTTTTAATTAATTTGAGAATTGGAATTTGGTGAAGCTGTTGATTCTATGGAAATTTAGAAGACTTGACAAGAATTCAGAAAATGCCGTATGCGCTGACGTTTTTTGTCGAGAGCCTTGCATTTTTATTTTCTGGTGGGGAAATCAAAATGCTAAATTAAATTTGAAATTTACTGCCAATTTAATTACAAATGGGTTATAATTTCCACATACTTAGAGTGCAAAGAATTTCAATTTGCCGACTCTAATAAACGCGCATTCATTCTATCCCGTACGTTTCTTTGCTAATTGATTGTATATTCACCTACTCTTATGAACAGGTATACTGTTTATACAATAGATTATAGTTTCAAATCTTCATAAATTGCTTTCTACGGGAATAAAATAGTTTTATATAAAGTAGCATTTAAAAACAACAACAAACTATTTGCTTTAAAAATGTTTTTTTAAAATTCTAAATTCTCTGTGTACTTTCATAATAAGCGGCCTCTTTTATGTAGCTTTGGATATACCATATATGGCCATACCAAGCGGTGTAAAGCCGATCTGGTCATCGTTTTGATATCCTTAGTATCTCGAGATGCGTGGAATATCATTTTCGAAATTCACCCCCCCCCACAATCTCTCTCTCTCTCTCTCTCTCTCTCTCTCTCTCTCTGCGCATGCGTGATGTCAATTTCTGCGGCAGCCAGAATTAGGGACGCTTGTTTTTTTTCTTGATATTAAAACTACGGTACATTACATAATAATAATAATAATAATATATAATAATAATAATAATTAATAATAATAATAATGATGTACATTCACGCTTTTTATCTGGCTCGAACAATTGTTTTATTATAATCGGGAGCCATGTGAAAGCTTTGAACACGTGACCGGCCGGTAGAGGCGCTCTCGGTGTCCCGAACACCGACCGTGTCAACACAGGCGCCATACCATAAAAAACACCAGCGTATAAAGCGATTTTTTTTGTTGTTGTCGTAAGCGGCCTCAGACAAATCTAGGCCCCAGTTCCGATGCACGAGGCAATGTAAGCAAAGTATACAAGCCGACGATGTGTCATTCCACTGCCGTTTGACAGTGCACTGGAAATTGGAAGTGTAAGTCATGTAGCCGCAAAACCGGAGGAGGTCGGGCATTTTGAAAAAAAAACAAACTTATTCTGGTTGTAAGCGACCCCCTGTACGGAGTTACGTCACGTCTCCATCCCATTCGTAAGCTCGATGCGTTCTCAGGATATGAAAGAAAGGAGAGTGAAAGGAAAGACACTTGCTAATACCAGCTAATAACTCAAACACGGTAACTGACAAAGCAATCTATTATACACCATCTCCTGCTTCCTCTTTCCCAGGCAGGTCTTTTCATCTGACAAATAAAGGAACCGGGCAGTAATTGTTCAAATGACGTGTGCGTTTTGCAGTGAAATCGTTTTTTGGTAATTTAACTTTTCATCTCGGATACAGGACCGTGAAGATTACATCGGCAGCCGAAAGAATTACCTCACTTTAGACAGAATATATGTTAAATGTTCGCGGCGTGGAGTACAAAAGTAAAAGTAGCTTTTTGGCGCGATAATGTTAATTAGGCGTCGTTTTGATGTGTGTAGTATTTCCTACAAATCTTCCCTGCTGTAGTAATTTTTCTTTTTTTTTTTTTTTGCTGTTGTAGAGATGTAATCACCGAATGACAGAGCAGTCGACACAACGTTTTGGTAACTAGGAAATATTATCTTAAAAAGATAATAGATCAGAAGGCATCATCAACAAACGGACTAATAGAGGGGCTGCTACAGAGCTAAGTTCTCACAGCACCAACTAAACATATAGATGAAGCTATGATCAACGTCGTATGCTTATGTAAATAATGAAGAGGTGACTGCAGAAGATGAAAAATGTCGTTATGCACACAGTCATACACATCCATATATCACTGTGCACAACTATGACGCACAACACAGCGCCAGACAACATCATGCACAACTATGACGCACAACACAGCGTCAGACAACATCATGCACAACTATGACGCCAACACAGCGTCAGACAACATCATACACAACTATGACGCACAACACAGCGTCAGACAACATCATGCACAACTATGACGCACAACACAGCGCCAGACAACACCATACACAACTATGACGCACAACACAGCGTCAGACAACATCATACACAACTATGACGCACAACACAGCGTCAGACAACATCATACACAACTATGACGCACAACACAACGTCAGACAACATCATGCACAACTATGACGCACAAAACAGCGTCAGACAACATCATGCACAACTATGACGCACAACACAGCGCCAGACAACATCATGCACAACTATGACGCACAACACAGCGTCAGACAACATCATGCACAACTATGACGCACAACACAGTGTCAGACAACATCATGCACAACTATGACGCACAACACAGTGCCAGACAACATCATGCACAACTATGACGCACAACACAGCGCCAGACAACATCATACACAACTATGACGCACAACACAGCGCCAGACAACATCATACACAACTATGACGCATAACACAACGTCAGGCAACAACATGCACAACTATGACGCACAACAGAACGCCAGACAGCATTTATATACAACTATGCACACTTGTGTTTGTGGTCCTGCTTGACCAAGTCTATGAAAATCGCCCGTAACATGTTTGGAAAATACCGAGATTTTAAATTTATTCAAATTTCCTCGAAGTCACGATATAGGCAATTTAATGCAAACTGTTTTAAATTGTCAAATTATTAACAGATTCAATACCTCTTTAAGCTTTAAAGACGCTGTAAATAGGTAGTTTATAAAGAGGCCTTATCATAGTTTTTTTTTTTAAAAAAAAAAACCTAATGATAACTAAAAATATTAATTGGCAGGTAACTCGTCGAATGACTTAGTCTAAGTTAACAGAATGTTTTGTTGTTTTTTTTTAAATTCTTTCCAGCCATCAAAATGTGTACAGTCCAGAAAAAGAATTCAAGAGAATCTATACAGAATTCATTCAGATGTCTGAATGATCCTGTCTAGATAGGGGCCCTTGCACCTGTGCACATGGTCGACCGGAAGTCCCACACAATGGCTCACTGGCGGCCAGGAAGTTAACGAACGAGGTGTTTGCCGATTAGCTATTAGGCGCGACGACACTGCACTGGCTGGAGCAGGTGCGTGCTGCTAGCTAGCGTCGAGGGTTTCTGTGGTCGGGCCATGCTACTGGCTCAACCCAACCAAACCCTGATTGCCACTAACAGCTGTTTTCTGCAAAAGCTTCCATTCCAGAATCCGCCCTGGGAGTTGGAGGAGGCTTCGTCGTCATAGCAACGTCGACTACTGCAAGCTTAGAGTCCAACAACCCGAGCAATTGCACCAGAATCCGCGTCATTCGCCTGGTGGACCTCAAAACCCTTTTGTTGTAATATTTTAAGGGCGGGGGGGGGGTGAAGCACCGTCTTCTGATTCAAAAGAAAGTTCTTACAGGGCCAACCACCCCCATCGCTCCCTCTTTCCGAGGGCGGTGGCTCCAGAGAAAAATGTCAGGTCCCTAAAACCCTACTAGTTTCCTGTCTCTGGTAACTTCGCGGTCGACGAAAAGAAAGAAGAGAGTAAGTTATGAATCTGCACCTGGGGGAGGTCACTAGGGAATTCCTTCGCGTTGCCTGCGTTTTGGTAATTTTCTCCATCTTGTGCACCATAATTTCTTTTGCGTTACGTCTTACGATCGCTCTGGTTATATGTATTTCTTTCCCCAGCTGAGCCACAGCCTCATCAGCAGCCGCACACACATCCGCATCGCCCTTTAGACTAAGATCATTTTCAGTTAACCACTCTTCCCCAACTTATTCCAGGACCAACATCGTCTGTCGTAGAATCTTGCTCCCTCTATTTCCTTTTTTTTTAAAAAAAAATTAGAAAGTAAAAAACAGTGAAAACGAGGAGTTTTGTCAACTGTCATTACGTGTTACATCTACTTTTACCGATGATCTTCGGAATTTATAGAGGTAAACATATACACAGATACATACTGCCATGTATCAGGGTGTTGAACCTTATCGATACCGGTGTCAGGGTAGGAACCGAAGGGGCATCCATCTCTCCGAGAACCACTTTGGCATCACGGAAGTGCAGAAACGTGGTTAACTTGGCAGGTGCTGGCCAGATGTATCTTTTTCGGAATATCAGACTACATCAAAGCGCCTGACACCAACGAGAAAGTTAAAAGTGCGGAGGTCTTCTAGTTAATATCGTCCACTCTGAACAGATTACGGGCCTGATGACAGAGAGAGAGAGAGAGAGAGAGAGAGGGAGGACGTCAGTAGAGATGGAGAGAAAGATGACTCAGTAGAGAGAGATGGAGAGAGAGAGAGAGAGAGAGAGAGAGAGAGAGAGAGAGAGAGAGAGAGAGAGAGAGAGAGAGAGAGAGAGATGAGAGAGAGGGATGACGTCAGTAGAGAGAGAGAGAAAAGATGACGTCAGTAGAGAGAGATGGAGAGAGAGAGAGAGTCTTCACTGCACGCCCCTTTACCACCTCGCTGTCCCGGAAGGGGCGTTTCCGCTTTTGGTGAACTCGAGGCAGACTTCATAAGATGTAGCTGGTTCAGCGGTTTTGCCTCTGCTACAGATGTTGTAAACCTATGTTCTTCTTGCCTCTGAGGTTTGTTTTCCAGCGTGATTCCCCGCCCCTCGTGTACTCGTCGTGTTCTGCTTTCTGGTGTGTGCTGTGGAGCCGGTTTATACTAAACTCTTTTGACATCAACCGGTGTTTGGGAAATCGCGGTTGTCCGTTAAATTCTGTGGCCAACTAATTGTCTTCTCGCTCACCCAGGAAAGCCCTGTTCTCCGCATCAGCTCTTCGCTTCTAATTAGGATTTGTCGTGTTTTGTTCGTAACTCGGACACTCGGAGATGGTATACGTGGCGGGTATCCGTAGACTCGTATGTTACAACATCGGGTAAATCCAGGTGGCGCGTCGAAGCTGGAGAAATACCCGGCTGTTGCTGCACTGGTGACTAGAAACATCGGTTCGGATGGGAGCCAAATTCATAAACTTAAATTAGTTTCAACATTAATTTTATCGAACATGGCGTTTAAGGTAGACAAGTGAAAGAAAGAAATTAGGGAATGAAGTTTCCAAGGGTAGAAACTATCGTTTCGACCTTGAAGGTGTATGAGCGATTCGTCAGGACAAAAATAAATAACCGGTTGATCCGCTTCCGGCGCCGGTTTAATAGCTGGAATTCTCTGGACAGCAGAACGAGGAGATTATGAAGGCTCTGGATCGTAGAGCGGGGCAGATTATGAAGGTTCTGGATCATAGAGCGGGGCAGATTATGAAGGTTCTGGATCATAGAGTGGGGCAGATTATGAAGGTTCTGGATAATAGAGCGGTGCAGATTATGAAGGTTCTGGATAATAGAGCGGGGCAGATTTTGAAGGTTCTGGATCATAGAGCGGGGCAGATTATGAAGGTTCTGGATAATAGAGCGTGGCAGATTATGAATGTTCTGGATAATAGAGTGGGGCAGATTATGAAGGTTCTGGAAAGATGAATCAAGGTAGAAAGCTTTATACTGGATCTTAATGATGTATGAGTTGGTAATTATTTTTGTCGGTGAGTACGGAAATTAGACAACGTCGTCAATTTACATCACTAAAGTTTTTCAAATTTATTAAAACAATCTAGTAATATATGATGATAAGCAGCATCCATGTGGCAGGAGAGCATATAGAGCTAGCACAGCACACATCACACAACCCTAAGACAAGACACACGACACACTTACAGAGACACACAGACACACACAGACACCACACTCTCCACACACACAGACACAACTCTCCACACACAGCACCACAGACCACACAGACACACAACCCTCCACACGACACACAGACACACGACACACAACCCTCCACACACACAGACACACAACTCTCCTCACACAGACACACACAGACACACAACTCTCCACACACACGACACACAAACCCTCCACACACAGAGACACACAGACACACACAACAACCCTCCACACACACAGACACACAACTCTCCACACACACAGACACACAACCCTCCACACACACCACTACGCACAATAAGAAAAATGGATTTTCAAAGCGATAGTTTGCTTGGACACCGTGAGCAGGGTTAGGGTCAATGTCAGGGTCACCAGAAACAACTCCCAGCGACTCTTTCTAACGAGTCAAACCAAAATTTAGGGCACTTTTAGAGCTTTTAATATTTTTCTTGTTTAAAGAACACTGGCCCCCTAAGTTGGGAATTCTGGGACATTTATCTCGACGTTAATTTACAATTCACCTTTATCGAATATCTTATGTAGGCTCAAGGTCAGCTTTTGAAAGATCTGTTTTGAGCCACTGGAATCTTTTGCTTCTGAAAACACAAAGGGAGAAAACCCAGCTTCGCCTGATACAGGTGGAAGGTGAAGGCTGCACTTGTCTGATCTGCTCTGTCCAGGAGCGCCTCTGTATAACTGCGCAGTGTTTCGACACGGACCTTTTAAACTGTAACAGGAAGCAGGTGCGTGAGAATACAACAGTTATTTTGTGATGTCCACAATTTAAACTACAAAATCCAGGTTATTAAATAATGCGCTAGTGTCGGTGTTTGTTAACACAGGTGGAAAAAAGGTAGATTTGTGGTCTGAAATATCCCATTATCAGGTAATTATTTCATTCTATAGAGTCTGTCACTGGTTACTTAGGATTCCGAGCCGGCTTAGTGATGCTTCCATTGTTTTTCTACCCTATTATTGTTACTATTGTCGTAAATTACCTCTCCATTATACATCGTTAGGAAATCCGGAAGCACATGAAAAACCAGAGTTGTTTACTATCTCTGCCGGATCGTAAATACCGACTTGAGGGACAATAGCTAATTGCATCACTTGAAACCCCATAAATTTCTGTAAAGTAGAGACATTATCGATTGTACACACACACAAACCCACACCACACATACACACAAAGAGCACACACACACCACACACATGCCAACACACCACCACATACACTAACATACATAAAGAGATACACCACACGGACAACACACCAAACTAACATACATAAAGAGATACACCACACACACACACACATGCAAACACCACAACACATACACAAACATACATAAAGGAGACACCACACAAACACACACTAAAACATACACAAGTAGATACACACACGGCACACCACACCACATGCAAACACACACACACAACACTACACCCAAATAGATACACACAACGGGCCACACACACACACACACACACAACACAACACAACACACACCACCACCACACACACACACAACAAATAGATACACACACGGACACACACAATGCAAACACACCACACTAACATACACAAATAGATACACACACGGACACACACATGCAAACACACACACTAACATACACAAATAGATATAAGGATATTTTGTTGTTGTCGTGACACAGTGATACACACAGCTGCCTGTACAATTAAATTATTACTGGAACCTTCATCATATCCATAAATATCGATATAAGTCGCACTTTTTGTTAATTTTCTTTCTTAAACTTCATGTTCTCAGAGTAACGACGCAGGCCCCCTAACCAAAAGTTGGCTTATTCAAATCTCATGATATTTGGGCGGAATACTACGTTCTCTCTGATCGCCAGGCCAGTTTAGCAACCTTACCACAACAGACGGAAAACACCATAGTCCTGCGTAGATAATGTCATAACGGCGAAGGCTTGCTCTATACGCTAGGCTGATCCAGCTCTTCTATCGAACCAAACGCTGTACGTTAGCACTGGGCGTCGGTACTTCCGTTCTGATCGATTCCGCACGCTAGGGCGGATGAACAACCCTGCCCACACCACCGGGAACTCTGGGATTGGACGCTGATACCGGGAAACTAACGAAGTTCCGCTCTAACCTGCTAACCTTTCCAACTAATCCGAGGTGCACTGGTGAGTAACGGTGGAGAAATTCAGATGTAGAATGATCCCTATTTACTGTTTGTTCATTTAACGTAGCCATTTTACAAAAAAAGAGAAGCATTTGCGAGAACAAAACCGTTTTGGTGTTCACTCCACAACCACGTGACACGAAGGGACGAGTGGCGAAAACCCGGATGGACGAGTTGTTTAAAACCTATCACTGTCAAGAAAGGTGGAAGTCTGAGTCAGGGCCGATGGATCTGGAAGGAGCGTCGACATTGTAAAAGAGCGATCCCACGAATGTAAGGATCAAAACCCTGCGAGTTTAAGCAACCGGCTGAATACAGCCCAGATGGTCTCGTGCTGCGTATACAAAAACCGACAAAACTTTTGTAACAACCTAATATATGTATACACACACATACACATTCACACACACGAGAGAGAGAGAGAGAGGAGAGAGAGAGAGAGAGAGAGAGAGATGGAAGATGGAGAGAGAGAGAAAGAGATGAATAATATGGAGAGCGAGATAGAGAGAGAGAGAGACGAGAGAGCGAGAGAGAGAGAGAGAGAGAGAGATGAATACTATGGAGAGAGCGAGAGAGAGAGAGGTGAAATGGAGAGAGAGAGAGAGAGGTGAGAGAGAGAGAGAGAGTGAGAGAGAGAGATGGATGGAGAGAGAGAGATGAGAGAGAGAGAGAGATGAATATGGAGAGAGAGAGAGAGAGAGAGAGAGAGAGAGAGAGAGATGAGAGAGGTGAGAGAGTGAAGATGGAGCGAGAGAGAGAGAAGATGGAGAGAGAGAGAGAGAGAGAGAGAGCAATTTGTTTTGCTCTTGTGTTTATTATACATGAAAACATCCGTTGGCCTTAATTGTTCGGGGCTGGGGAAAGAACCACAGCAGCCGGATCTGCCAGAAGGATGGTGACTTGGTCCCTATTAATAGTCCACCGCTACTCCAATCACGCGGTCGGAACCGCGCCTTTTGCTTACTGCTAATAGAAAGTCTGACGACATTAGACGGCGGGTGGAGGAGAAGGACGGAGAAGACCTCGTTTCCGTTTCTCTTGTTTTACGCGAAGAGGGGTGGAAACGGTTAAAACCGGGCGGAAGGGTTAGTTACCGGCTAATTCGTGGCCAGGCCGTGATTAAAAACACAACAAGAACAACAACAACAAAAAAAACCACGTGATTCCGTTCTAATTCTGCGCGAGGCGAAAACACGGATCGGGTAAGCGAACTGGCGGAGACCGGGTTCTCCACACACACACACACAACAGCGAACCGAATCGATCTCACAAACAGATTTGTACTAAGTAACAAGAACGGGCAGAAAACCCAACAGACGGACCGAGCACTGATTACCTGGGAGTTCATAAAAGAAGCGGAGTTTATCATCGTCAACATGGGAACAATGCGGGTTTGTCACACCGCCGCGGTAAATAAACAACGTATACACACATATATAGTTCGTTTTTTTAATGTAACGAACAGAATCGCTTGGAAAACACCACAAGTTCCATGTCGCATTCTTCGATTAAAATTTTAATTAAAAAAAAAAAAAGAAGTAACTTCTTGTGTGAGCAACGACGGACGGCCAGGTAGGTAGATGGGCCGAGAATGGGATTTTGTGACGTAGGTCTCCGCTTTGTCCAGGGTTCGGGGCTCGCCCACGCCTCCGGTCTGACGACCGCGTGTCAGTCAACAAACCGCCTGTGGTTCTCAGTGCGCGGCCTGTGTCGGAGAGGTAGTGCGCACTATACACCGCGTGCAACTGTGGTTCGCCTGTGGTTCTCAGTGCATGACCTTTGTCGGAGAAGTAGTGCGCACTATACGACACGTGCAACTGTGGTTCGCCTGTGGTTCTCAGTGCATGACCTATGTCGGAGAAGGAGTGCGCAATATACGACACGTGCAACTGTGGTTCACCCGTGGTTCTCAGTGCGCCGCCTTTGTCGGAGAAGTAGTGCGCACTATACACCACGTGCAACTGTGGTTCGCCTGTGGTTCTCAGTGCATGGCCTTTGTCGGAGAAGGAGTGCGCACTATACACCACGTGCAACTGTGGTTCGCCTGTGGTTCTCGGTGCGCCGCCTTTGTCGGAGAAGTAGTGCGCACTATGCAACACGTGCAACTGTAGTTCACCTGTGGTTCTCAGTGCATGACCTTTGTCGGAGAAGTAGTGCGCACTATACGACACGTGCAACTGTGGTTCACCCGTGGTTCTCAGTGCGCCGCCTTTGTCGGAGAAGTAGTGCGCACTATACAACACGTGCAACTGTGGTTCACCCGTGGTTCTCAGTGCGCCGCCTTTGTCGGAGAAGTAGTGCGCACTATACGACACGTGCAACTGTGGTTCACCCGTGGTTCTCAGTGCGCCGCCTTTGTCGGAGAAGTAGTGCGCACTATACGACACGTGCAACTGTGGTTCACCCGTGGTTCTCAGTGCATGACCTTTGTCGGAGAAGTAGTGCGCACTATACAACACGTGCAACTGTGGTTCACCCGTGGTTCTCAGTGCATGACCTTTGTCGGAGAAGTAGTGCGCACTATACAACACGTGCAACTGTGGTTCACCCGTGGTTCTCAGTGCATGACCTTTGTCGGAGAAGTAGTGCGCACTATACAACACGTGCACCTGTGGTTCTGCTTTGACCGATTATTTACATATACTTTTGGAAACACGTGAACGATCTCTCTTTAAGCGGGAGTAAGGAATCCTTCGCACGCCAGAGTTCTTTTAACCCTATTCTGATATTATGCAATCACAGGGAGGTGCCTACGGGAGCCGTCGTGTTTCGGACACACTCGGTCACGTTGTGTGTCGTATGTCCTTGTTTTTCTCATATTTGAATCGTTACTGCCGATGCTCTACGGTTATAAAATGAGGTTGACTGCGATCAGTGTGTGGCATGTTTAAAATAAATGCTGCTTTCAGTAAGTAAAAACAGAAGAAAGGAATAAGACATTTTTACGCATAATATTACATTAAAATTGATGATATCTGCGTGTAACTTTGGGGCAATAATATCAGTATGTCACTTAGGGTCCTTAATCTCCGTCTCCCGTATTGTCTGTACAATTACTTAACGTTGTTGAGCCAACTAGCGTGTATTTAAACAATAATACGCAATATCTATATGAATACCTATGGGATTCGTTCTCATGCAGTATAGTTATAATTAACATTCTTGATATTCACATCGAGAGGTGAGATGGACACCAAAACGAGATTACAGAAATGGAGTCGGCTGGTGAGAGTTGAGAAATGTTCAATAATATTCTTGCGTCGAAAAGTATTAAACTAATTCTGTTGGCGAATGTACGGAAAACAGTTCAGCGACAAGGGGTCGACACAACGGAGGTGGATCCCGAACCAGATCGGCTCGGTTAATGGTGAGGGTATAGACAGTAAACTGACATTCGCAGCCTCTCCGCCAGGTTGTACAGGGTGGCCCGAAGTCCACCCACGTGATCCACTGCATACCGGAGCGGTGAATCACGAGTTTAAACCGGCTGAGTGCCGCGTCGAGAGGTCATCGTTAACGAACCACCACCGACTTCCACTTTCCATTGTCTAGCGCCTCTAAGGTGTGACGAGGATTAGAACCGAGTCGCCGGAGGGGAGACCACTTCCAGCTTCTGGTGTAACTGTGGCGTTCATCAGGATCTCTTTAACGAAATACAAACGTAGAAGTCAGTTTTTTAAAGACAGAAATAAATGGCGGTTTTCGCCCCCCTTTTTTGTGTTGTTGTTGTTTGTTGTTGAAGGAAATACCTTTATTTCATTATCATGGTTCATGCAGAAAGTTTAAAGTAGACGTGGTGGGCGGTGCCCCGCGGGTTGGCTCCTTTTACCCCTCTATGTTTGGTCTGGCGGAGCGCCTACAACAGTAGGGCTAAGGCAGGCCCCACGGTACCGCCATCACTTACGCTCTTCCCGCGCCGTCTTAAGGGGACGAAACAGACACAAGTTTTGCACAGGAACAGCGAGTTTCCGGTTTCGTTTACTCGTCATTGTCTTACCCACCTCCTGTCTCCCGTAGGCGGCCGGGGCCCAAAGGACTTAGCCGGATGGGATTGAGAGGGCGGGTGACACCTGAAGCTGCGGGCAGCACGAAAGTCCCCTACTGTAAAACTCCATCTTCGGATGCAGGATGATACCCCCAACGCGACCGGCTAGGAAAGAAGAACGAGATGAAACCAACCCCATTCTCCACCGGGATTCGAACTCGGGGCCTTCAATCGGCGCAGTCCAGTATTCGCTAACCACCTGACTACTGCGCCGCCCTTTAGCCCCCAACTGCTAACAGTAATGTCTACTGTGTAATTTTGCGTGAAAACAACAGCGGCAAGTCGCCTGGAAGAATAGGCGGAGAAAGGGGGAATGAAGGGGAGGGGGAGAGGGGCCCCTTTTTGTACATATGGCAGGACATTAGCGCCATTTAGGTTCGCTAAATTTAAAAAGGGGGGGTTGCTAAGTTAAACAGATTTGTCAAATTTTAGATGGCGCTGCAACTCCGGCACGTGTTGACGACCGGCGACTGTCTGGTTCACGTGATTAATATGCATACGACGAAGGGGCTTCCTCAAGGACACGTAACCCCGGCAGCCTAGATGACGCAACGGCTTGGCGACGACGGGAAAGCGTACACCCGCCTTTACTCTAACGCCGGCGAGGCGGCCAGGAGGAGGAGGAGGAGAACGTCTGGAGGGGCCCAGATACCCCGGATGGGTCACGCGACCGGTTTAAAATGTCTTTCGTCCTGCATAATTTCCCCCTCAGGTAAACAGTTCGTCAGATCTATTTTTGCCTCCCCTATGCCTAATAAAAAGCCCTCGTGGAAATTGATGGAAGCCGAGTAGGGAGCGGAGAGACGGGTGGGGGGGGTTTGGATCTCGCTTTCTCCTCAGAGCTCTCTCTCAGAATCATCATCAATCTCTCCTCGGCTCTCATCCATCGAGATCTCTCTCCTCTCTCTCGAGTCCCGCGCGCTGTCATCATCAGCTCTCTCTCTCTCTCATCAGAAGAATCATCATCTCATCATAATCATCGCTCGATCTCATCATCAGTATAGCTCTCCCCTCTCTCTCTCTCTCTCATCATCATCATCAGCTCATCTCTCTCTCTCTCTCCATCTCTCTCTCTCTCTCTCTCCATCTCCCTCTCTCTCTCATCATCCATCTCTCTCTCTCTCTCTCTCATCATCATCATCTCATCATCATCTCTCATCATCATCTCTCTCCCCCCTCTCTCCTCTCTCTCATCATCATCATCATCTCTCTCCTCTCTCTCTCTCTTCCTCTCTCTCCTCTCTCTCCTCTCTCTCTCTCTCTTCTCTCTCTCTCTCTCTCTCCACCCTACCCCACAGCCAGTACGGTTGAAAACAGAGGATGAACCCGTCTTCGTCTGGTTGCTGCGACAGGACTCATCCGATTTTAGGAAAAGATATCTAGTAGGAGTGTGACTTGGGCTGCACGGAATTCCAGACGAAAGTCGGAAAGATTCAAGATTCTGGGGCCGTAACTAAAACAAAAAACAACTGAATTTATTGACTCGCATGGGCGATTCTTAGATAAACGTAGCTTAAATGTTACACGGCCCGTGACCGTCGGTGGCCCGCGAGGAGAGAGAAATACGGCAGGAGATCCTCGTCCTGGCCGAGAGAACTACAGAAGATATTACCTTCTCGCTTAGTCCTGAAAGGGAAATTTGTTTTTAATTAACCGTCCACGCCGAGGATTTCCAACTTGGGCTGATTAGATTGTGTATTGACGCTGGGATGTCGAGCGACGGGACCTAGTGCCCGAACAAAGGACGGGAGACACCGAGTCAGCCCCGATAACCGAAGTGTAAACAGCACTATTCTACAGAAATGCAGTTCCGAAGATATGTATTTACTAAGCAAACATTATTAGTCAAATAATGGCAGCCCAACAGCCAGCTACCCGTAATCTTTCGAATAAACAAAATTACTTTAATAATAATATTTCCAGTTCTTAGCCTCATGGAAGAGCAGCGAGTTCTTTCTCAAGCAGAGTAAATATTAGCAAAGGAAAAGTGAATCGACATATTTAAGAGAACTCGTTCTTTCTAAAAACGATGTATTTTAGCATGATTTTTAAATAATAAGTATATTTAATTAGAAATGTGATTATAATAGCAGGAAGAAGAATAAGAAATACAGTATGGTTAATTTTTAATACCGATGTCTAATGGTCAATAACGCGATGATAGTATGTAGAATTTATTAATTTGCTGACCTCTACTTAGGTTCAATTGATCATAACTCTAAATAATAAAATAATACTGTTGTTTATATAAAATCAATATATTTTAAAGAACGATAAGACGTATAAGCAGATGGTACATACATTAGGGACACAAAATCCCTCGTATACAAGCAAGATGGGCATAAATTCGTACGCGAACAAAAGGGAGTGAAATCTTTACGGCTTTATAAAAAACGGGAGATAACTCACGTTAGGGGGGGTCTACCTCGAACTACCCACGAACTTTCACGCACATTACACAATCTTGTTAAATGCAGTACGTTTAGTTTTATTATTTCCTATTTGGTTTTTAATGTTTTTTAAAACTTTCAGTGAACGCCGCCATTCCACTCAGGCACTTCGTCCCCCCACTCTCTCTATCTTCGTCCTCTATACGCTGCACTCATCGACTTCTCCTTGTTTTCTCCCATCGCCTCTCTCTCTCTTCCTTTCTGTCTTGAGTGCCTTTCTCTCCATCTCTCCCCTCCTCGCTTCTCCTCTCTCTCTCATCTGACTGACGTCTCATGATGCCTCTCTCTCTTCTCCTCTCTCTCGTCTCTCTCTACTGCGTCATCGTCTCTCATGCGCTCTACTCGTCTCTCCTCCTCACTGCTCTACTACTCGACTCTCGACTCTCTCGCTCTCTCTTCTCTCTCTCTCTCTCTCTCTCTCTGACGTCATCTCTCTCTCTCTCTCTCTCTCTCTCTCTCTCAATCGGTCTCTCTCTCTCTCTCTCTCTCTCTCTCTCTCACATGTTTGATGAACCAGAGCCCTGACCCCAGCCCCTGAGCTTTTTCGCCTTACAACAGGAATCCTGTATCCGCACACGACGCTTTCCGCTTGAAGTGACAGCAACAACCCGACCGTTTCGAGACGTTGACCGACAAACACCATATCCTCCTCCGAGGAGGAGGAGGAGAAAGAAGCCGCTTACTTCCCCTTTCCTGTCCGGTTGTATTTTCAGCATTTATCTGTAGTCAGCCTTCCGGACAGAATCTGGCTTCCCGACAAGCAGCATTATTTCACCGCTCTCCAGTCTCTGAAAAGTACGTGAAGGGTAATATTCCGCACGAGCAGTAAAGGTAAACTAATTACATATGTGTGTGTATCAATACTATTTTGCTGTAGATGCTGATGGATGGATGGATGGCTATTTGTGGACATGGAAAAGTTTAAGAAATTTCTAAAAATCTCCAAAATTCTCTATATTGAAAGGAACGTTATGACAGCTTCCAGAACGCAACAGAGAGATCAGGAATAATTTAGAATTTTCAGAATACTCTGATTGATGCAAGTGCTTTATTGTTATAAGTAGGACCCATTCACCTTTAAATTGCCGATACCCGTGTATTTGGTGATAGCTTCACAAATTTTAATTCTTATAAATAGGGAAAATAAATTACACTGTCAGACAACTGTTGTGCATTTAGATTGAAAACTTTATTGAGTCTAACATAAAAGCAAACATTAAAAATCACTGACTGTTCCAAAATTGACCGGTCAAGGCTGTAGTTATAGTATACCTTGAAAGCAGTGCTAACTGCCATTTAAAATGTTATTTATATCTGGTGTGCATTTTAAGAAAGGCTGCCGAACGTCAACGATATAGATCAGTCTTAAGATCCTTTTGGCGTGAAACTTCATAACTAACACCTTTCGTTCCTTTTCTGCAACCATCTGTCCCGATTTTCGATGTCTAAGGGCATCGAAAAGCACGGAGCCAAGAGGAGGAAAGTTGACGGGTATTAACTTCGGTAGCAGAGCGAGTAGTAAGCCAAGTATGGTTGGAGGCTCTTCTGCAGGAACTTCGGTAGCAGAGCGAGTAGTAAGCCAAGTATGGTTGGAGGCTCTTCTGCAGGAACTTCGGTAGCAGAGCGAGTAGTAAGCCAAGTATGGTTGGAGGCTCTTCTGCAGGAACTTCGGTAGCAGAGCGAGTAGTAAGCCAAGTATGGTTGGAGGCTCTTCTGCAGGAACTTCGGTAGCAGAGCGAGTAGTAAGCCAAGTATGGTTGGAGGCTCTTCTGCAGTAGCGGACAGGGCGAGAGCCAGTCACCAACACAACCTGTACGCGGGAAACTCTGTCAGAACTCTTTATTTTAGATGTGAGAAGAAACCAGGAACGTCTGGAGAAAGTCCGTGTTGCCAGGGAGATGACGTCACACCAGACATCTTGGCCTCAGCCAATAGCCACCCAGTACTCTAATCACTGTACCACCAACCGCCCCATAACTTTGCTGAAATAAGTTAATTTTGTTTTTTTTTTTTATTTAATACATTATTTTCTTCTCTTGTTTCTCTGTACTTTAGTTTCTTTCGCTTTTTGTTGTTGTTTTTTTCCCTTAAAATTGTCAAATTTAGGCACTATCAACGTATGCCAAGCATTTCTTCTCTTTTCTAATCGAGACTGTAGCTTCCCTTCTTTTGGTGCTCAAAAACAAGAAACATCACTATAACAGATTTAAAAAAAAAAACAAAAAAGAACCACAATATATTATCGATTAACAAAGCAATTAAAGCAATTATTAGTTTAGCTGAAAGAACGCACCGGCATTAACAGTTACCTTATGCCACCCGTAATCTACCTGATTTGGATGGATGGGTATCCATGGCGTCATATTTTATCTATTGCAAAGTATAATCAGACTTGGGAGGATTCGTTAGGCCGTTAGACAAAGAATTTCTGCTCTTAGCCTAAAGGAAAGACATATATATATATATATTGGCCCCGATCTAAGTCGGACCCCATTAATCAACTTAGACTCGAGATTATGGCTTATAAAAGGCGTAGACGAATATCAGGGCATTTAACATTCTCTTTGAAGGCAATATTTTCGGTAATCGTGTCTAACAACAACAACAACAACAACAACAACAACAACAATAATAATAATAATAATAATAATAATAATAATAATAATAATAATAATAATAATAATAATAATAATAATAATAGAATGCGGTCTAAATTACAAATTTTAAGGGGCCTTTTGTTTGCAGTAAAGTTGTACGTAAACAGCTTTCGTGATGGTTTAAAATATTCAATGGCCGAATTGAGAACTTCCGCCTGTTCTCTCTTTCTTTGTTTCTTCTGCGTTCTTCGAAAGCGCCATTAATTCTGCAAGCCCGTTCAAGATGGCAAACGATTATCGGCGAGCTCGCGACCAACTATTTCAGAGGTTAAAAAAAACAAACAAATAACAAAGGTCCTGGAAAAGAAAAAAAACAACTATTGAACGGCTAAGTCCCGGTATCGACCTCTCCTACCTCTTTCGTCTAGTACCCGGAAAAAAAAACAACAACAACAACAGAAAACACCTGGCCATCTTAACCGCTGGCGCCACCACCCGGGACTCGGAAACTCAGAACAGGTGCCCCGAGAGTTCGTGTCCAGAACTCGCTCCACCCATGGTGTTTGTTTAAATCTTTGATTGTTGTCATTTGAATAACTTTCCTTCACAATAATAATTGGCCCCGTTAATAAACAAACTCCAGAACTACGGTGTAAAGTGCTTTCCCCTTTTTCTGTCTTCTTCTTTTTTTTTTTTTTTTGGTCAATATCAGCCATTAACCCGCGTTCTTCGGTGACGTCATCGATGACGCAAACCTAAACAGACTTTAGCCAGGTCCCTTCCTCGCGTCACTGCTGAGGTCAGGCGGAGTCCACAGACGTACGAATGATAACACGTACAGGTAGATAGAAATATCAACGTGAATGTAGGGGCCTGGTGGTGAAAGTGGAGAAAGAAACGAGTTCGCGAATGTCAATAACTCTGATCGCTGAAAAAACAACAACAACAACAACAACACGTGTGTGTGTGTGTGTGTGTGTGTGTGTGTGTGTGTGTGTGAATAAGGTAGAATATTTCGTGTTGTGAGATAAACCCGCTACCGATGCCAGCTTTATAAATGCGCAGAGTCGGCTCTCACTGGCCCTTGATTAGGCGGCAGTCTGTTTGTTTTTTTGTTTTTTTTTTCAGACCGAGGCTACGTCCTTCACTACCCCCCCCCACTGTGACCTGCGACACGTCTACGTCACCAGACCGCATCAATTACCCCGTAAGTCGTCCTCGTTTGACAGGCAAAAAAAACACAAAAAAACCCACCTCTGCGCTATCGACCCGCGATCGGTAGAAGTTCCTTACTCATGGTGCACCTAGTGACCAAATATTTAACTCCCAGGAAAAAACAACAACAACAACAACAAAGTAGGATTTACTTCCCTTTCATATTTTAGTCGAATGTACGCCCCATATCTAAATATATGGAAGGGGCGCTTATCTCGTTAAGTAATCGGTTAACTTTAAGCCAACGTTAGTGCATTTAGTGCGTTAATGGCTTCAGATTATTTTTTTTAAATATGCACCTAAAACCTGTAAGTTTTACGTGCATATTAATTATTAATACATTTAAACAAAATGGTGTTAAATTTAGTTTTAAATCTGAACCTTATAAGTTAGTAATGGCAACTTTGTTTTTTTTGACACTGCCAGTGTTTATCTAATTATGAGCAATTTTAATTAACGATATTACATTTCGATCTGACGTTAACGTAACTTTGGTTTTTTTTTTTAAATTAAATTCTTAAACTTAATTAATTTGTGTTGAGTCAAATTTAGTATCTTCGGATATAACTTTGCATTGTGGAACTCAAAGTTCGTATTATCAGGTTCCGTTGATGTGTTATTTAAGGCAAGAAGACACCGTGACCAGGGATAGGAAATCAACGCCTGCTCTGTCTGTCAGGGTTAGGGTTAGCAAACTAAACGTATTAGTATACTTGATATTCCGTCTATTTTCCCTCACGCCCGCGGAGGGTCTCCACAGCTCTGAGCGACCGGCTTAGTTCCCGGGGAAAGATTCCGATGCGTTAGGCCGGATTTTTTCAGTCTTTGTCCGTCAACGGGGGGGGGGGGGAGAAAAACGAAAACAAGAGGGCGCTGGAGCGCAAGTGTAGACGGGGAAGCAACTCCTCGCGGTCAGTTTCATCTGATGGCGTTCGATTCCGGCCTCGCGTTTATGAGAAGAAAGAAGGAAAGGGGCTGCTCGATCAGGGCTGGTACTTCGACATCACAAGTTAGCCACACACAGAGACCACCGGTGTAAGCGAATATGCAGAACTCATTACGGGCTGGCGGGAGAACCTGTTTCCAGCTTGGAACGACTGTTCAGTGTAAAAGGCGGCCTTCCGACGACGATTTTAAAACACGTGAACATGACAGGTACAACTGCTGCGTATTGAGGAGGGGAAAACGTATACATGCGACATCCGTTGGCTTGCAATCAGTGTTGCATTTTCCTGCTGCTTTGATTAATGTCTAAGTTAGTTTATCGCTGCTAACCGTTCATTTGACGGCGGCCGACCTTTCGAATTCATCTTCGCAGGTAAATAAGCATCAGGACAAACAAACAAACAACTTATCGTTCCAACGACAGCAACGATTATAAATGTCCAAGCCTGGAATTCGCAGTCCATCTCAGTCGACAACCGATGTGACGTGGGAGAGATACAGAGGAAAGACTGACCTGCTGTACCTGCATTCCAAAGCGGTGTTGGGGGGAGGTCAGAGTTCAAGATCGGTTCAGGTGTGTTAGGGTTGGAATTAAGTTATGAGTCTTTGAAAACCTGTGTCGGTAGATTTCTGATCCAGTATCCCAATATGGCGATACGATAACAGATACCTGGATGTAAATGCGTATAAATGTAAGATTCTTACCGTAAATACCAGTAATCTTCTTAAATATTTCTAAATTTAAAAAAAAAAAAAGATTAAAGCTGTCATCTAAATCGAATTCTGTACTTTCGCTTTGCTGCTATGTGCAGTTTTACTTAAAATAATTGCATTATATATATATTTTTTTCTTTGTTTGGAATTTATCGGTACTTTAATCTTGATGCAATTCTGACCACGTAAAGATAAATAGGTGGATGATTATTTTAAAAATTAATTCCGGAAAACACTCCTGCATCCTTAAGATTGAACATATACACTGAACACACAACGACTTGACGTCATTGCTGTGTTAACGCCCCAGCCTTCAAAAAAAAAATGGCTGTTTTCTGTGTATCTCTGAGTCTTTTCAACTTTTACAGGTGAAAACGCTTCGAAAAGTTCTATTTGTTTTTATTTCTAATCACGATACAGGACTAAAACTTTTATTCTTATTTATTGCTGTTTACTTTCCTGACGCAAGTCGCTGTTGATGAAGTCCGATTGCTTCCTTTTATCGATGCCGTGCGTTTTGATTTGAATAAGTCAGCTTTTGTTGTTGTTGTTTTCTTTCTATCTGTAAGTATTTTTAATAAAAGAAATAGAATAAAGTGAAACAACGACAACCGGAAACGAGAACAAAACCGAGTTGGTTACATTCATCCTCGTCTGGAAAGAAAACGAAATATTCAAAATGGCGTCAGAAATTGCAATTGGTATCGCGTTATCGTGGGTGGGGCAGAACTTCTGAGGTGGCTTCAGAACCCCGTGGAGTGTCGGACGGGCCTGGGCGCGGTTAGTCCCTCCGTTCTCCGCACCGCGGCGCCAGCCAGCCAGTTACGTCTAACCCGACGGACTCCGCTGAGACACGGCTGGGGGCTGGTGGCGCCCTTCGCCGGGATGCCGAGAAGCTATTGGCAGCTGTTTGCTCTGCCCGTAATCTAACGGCGACGCAATGCGATGTCCCGGTGTACGGGATAATCTGATTTCACACTAAGCAACCCTTCGATACAACGAGCAGTTAGTTAATCGGCTAACTACTACACGTCGCCCGGTCGGATGGCTTGTTGCGATAACGGAGGGAGGAAAGGACAAAACTACGACATCAGTAATGGCTTACCCTCTGCTCTCGTTAACCCTATTCCACTCATATTCTGAAACGCAACCGCAGCGTGTCGGCCGCGCCCATCTTCCTATCCATCCCCATAAAGACTCCCCACTCCAGTAAGAGAGCTTCCATCATTCTTCCTTTCGCACATCCTTGTTTGGTGCCGCATCTTCTTGACCTCGCCGTCTCGAGTTGCATCCGTGTTGTACGGATGTTGGCAGATTGGTCGAGTCAGCAAAACCATCATTAGATTTTCTACTATTTGAAATGAATTACATTTTCTTCTTCTTCTTTAACTAATAAGAAGAGTTTAGGTTCGGTTTATAATTCTGGATGCTCTCCCCTTTCCCGTTTGCGGATATCGAGAGAAGAACAAACTAGCGCCATGTCTCGCATTACTCTCCTTCCGGTTAACCCATCACCTACAGAATGCTTTCTCAACACACATCGGAAACTCTATTCGTCTCCCCTCACAAAAAAAAAAAAAAAAATTTAAAAATCAAAAACCTATGGAATAAAGTCTAAAGTGTCTTCACGACTGTCGGCGACGACGGGCGGTGGTTGTGTTGTGAGATGACCTGATCGATTTTGCTCGGCTGAGGTTAATTCAACGGCAGCAACCGGATACGTTTGGCACAAAGCCTCACCTTCTCCCAAAAAACCAATCCGCGATAAATTAATTATTCATCTTTTATGTTTTGAACCGAATAACACGGGATGGTATTAATGACAAAAGCCAGAGGGGGAGTGGGATGGCCCCACTCAACTGCGGCTGCTGAATAGGTAAGAGTTCGCTTTGTGGCCGACCCCAGCGTCTTCGAGTTTACAGGGGCTGGGGGGAGGCGACCGCGTGAGACCTTTCAAATTAAAAAAAAAAACAACATTAAACTTCCCCGGGACGGAGACCTGCTAACTACCGCATCGGCTATTCTCTCCACCCATCTCTCTCTCCGTTTTAATGGTGGGGTGGTAAAGAAAGGAAACAAACGTCAAAAAATGACGGCAAAAATCAAAGATAGCGCGGTTTCATACAATTCAGGTTAAGGCCTTTCAGGGTCTTTAAGGATGAGCTTATATCTTTCTTTTTATAGAAATAAAATTTAAGATTTGAAAAGAAAAAAAAAGTACTGAGATCTTTTTTCAAAAGAAATCACTTTTAATTACCACTAACATCGGCTGTTCCGGCAACAACAACAACAAAAAAGCAGAAAATAACTTAATTTCTGTATTTGGATTTGCATTTACAAGACAGGTTTGATAACTGTCGTAAACAAGCGAAGCCGGTTGGGTAACTATACTTGATGTCGTACTTGAAATATATACTAAAGTAAAAGTTATGGACACCTTGTTAAGAGCCAAATGGAACACGTTATTTCCGAAATATGCAAGTACAAGTTATGTTACAGATGTTTTACAAAGATTTCATTAAGTACAATTAGAGTAAAGTTAGCGGCGTCACAATTACCTGTAATGTTTGCCGACTTTACGGTTATAGGTAAATTTACTGACGTCACGGTTATCGGTAATGTTTACTGACGTCACGGCTATCGGTAATGTTTACTGACGTCACGGTTATCGGTACTGTTTAGTGACGTCACGGTTATCGGTACTGTTTAGTGACGTCACGGTTATCGGTACTGTTTAGTGACGTCACGGCTATCGGTACTGTTTAGTGACGTCACGGCTATCGGTACTGTTTAGTGACGTCACTGTTATCGGTAATGTTTACTGACGTCATGGTTAGCGGTAATGTTTACTGACGTCATGGTTATCGGTAATGTTTACTGACGTTACGGTTATCGGTAATGTTTACTGACGTCACGGTTATCGGTACTGTTTACTGACGTCACGGATATCGGTACTGTTTAGTGACGTCATGGTTATCGGTAATGTTTCCTGACGTCACGGATATCGGTAATGTTTCCTGACGTCACGGATATCGGTAATGTTTCCTGACGTCACGGATATCGGTAATGTTTCCTGACGTCACGGCTATCGGTAATGTTTACTGACGTCACGGCTATCGGTTAAGTTTACTGACGTCACGGCTATCGGTTAAGTTTCCTGACATCACGGTTATCGGTAAAGTTTACTGACATCACGGTTATCGGTAATGTTTACTGACGTCACGGATATCGGTACTGTTTCCTGACGTCACGGCTATCGGTAATGTTTACTGACGTCACGGCTATCGGTTAAGTTTCCTGACGTCACGGTTATCGGTAAAGTTTACTATAAACTCTTTGACATACCTGCGACTATAATTTTTTAAAGTCTGTTCCTTTGTTGTGTTTTCGTCTCTGCTAGCCTAGCCATTTCATTACATAGCGACTCTACTGGTGCAGATAGCAGTAGTTTTGGGTAGCAGAGCAGATGTAAACACGGCGTCGTAGATCTGGCTTTGTCTCCCTTATCACTTTATGGCTAATTCCAACTTGAATTTCTGACTAAAATCATCGCTGACAGTGTTTCACTTTTGCGATTTGACTGAAATTAGGTCTGCAAGTTCAATGGAAAATTTTTTAAAAATAAATCTATTCACTTTTCTCTTTCCGGAGTAGAATCGTGAAGCTCCGAGTCTTCTGTTCTGTTTCGTAAGTTTTCTTCCCTGCCCCTCCCTGGTTACCCCTTTCGACGCCGTTAGATGTACAAGACCGTCGACCAGGCAGAAAACGTCGGTGGCTAGCGGAAACAATAAGAAGACAAGATGACATGGCGATAAATCTGCTACAGATTTGGGTCAGAAGTTGTTGCCCCTGGCATAAATCATACAGCCGAAAACCTAGGCCTTTCTCGAAAATTCTCCTCCATATTTCTTACCTTTGTTTTTGATGTTTCAGTAATTAAATTTGTTTTTCCATTCTACTTTCCGTTGCAAACAGAGTAACAGCACAAAATATCAGTAAATATTCTTTTTGGCTTCTATTTAGTATAATAATAATAATAATAATAATAATAAACTTCCATATTCTCAAGGATGCTTACAAACATATTAATATTTATAAACTCGTTTATGTACCTATATCAGACAGAAATTGTTTCACGTAGCCAGCTACATGTAAAACAATACAGCATCTTATTATCTATTAATTTTTTTTAAAAAAATTTATTAGAAATACATCATTGGGATTATAAAGATTAGATACAGCGCCTTGCCATGATAATTTGAGTTTGTTGCGGAAAACAGGAAGTCCCCTGAAAGACTTGTACTTCTACTGGGATGAAAAGGCATCTTCCACGCCACACTCTCACTGTATTCAAGTCGGTAACATAACGAGTCTGGACTATTCGTCAGCAAGACGATCTTGACTGTGAATGGCGAGCTGGGCGAGTACTGCCAGCCCGTTCTTGTTGAGGAGCTCTTCCTGGTCGCAGCGATAAAGTTCGTGATAATAGGGACCCGGAACGTCAAGATCTTTTTGAGATTTGCATTCTGAACGGCCTATAGCGCCATCATCTCACGTGACCAGAAACATGGTGGAATTCATCCTGTTTCTGACCTGGTCACCGTGCACAGTGGTTATCTTCTCTTCCCTCCTAGCTATTCAATGTATATTACCACACGTGCAACATGCACGCACGCGCTTCGGACAGAAACATTAATTTATGGAAGATGGCCAAATTAATACCGCGGATAACCAGGAAATGATTCGTGGATAACCAAGTTTGAGGAAAGAGTTAAAAATCAAAAAAATAAAAAAAAATAAAGCCATTATTCTACGATTTTATAAAAGTACTATTGCCATTGTTAAGAAAAAAAATGTATTTATTATTATAATAATTACAGAAAAAATAGATGAGCATAACTGAATAGAGTGTATATGGTGTGCGTTGGTTGATTTAACTCTGACGGGGTTTCTCGCTTGAGGATGGATGATTGGCTGACAATATAAATAGATGAATACATGAATACAATTAATTCCAGTGATGACGTGTGCCTCTATGTCACCGATAGCGTCTCCTCCAATAACGACAGCGGAGAACAGATCAAGACGGAGCCTGTCAGCTGTATGGCCATCCTAGAAGAATCCCGGATAATATATTAAACCCCTTCGGGCTTACACTTGTATAAATAACTTATTTTGAGAAAACTACATTTAAATAATAAAAAAAAAAACGCCTTTACCCGTTAGTATGTGGGACCTGTCTCGGCGGCGGTCGGCCATAAGTGAAGGCTTCGAGAACAGGGTTAACCCGTTTACTGTCGGTGGTAGATTTCGCGACGAAGGGGGCGGCGGTCGGCCATAAGTGAAGGCTTCGAGAACAGGGTTAACCCGTTTACTGTCGGTGGTAGATTTCGCGACGAAGGGGAAGGGGGGAGTTGGGCAACCGCAGTAACAGGAAGCGATCAGATTTCGAAGTTCAGTGTGAAAAGTCTGTTTAGGGGCACCGTAGAGATCGAGCCGATCTCGTGCCTCGCGATGGAGGGGGTTAACCAGCGGGAAATGCATGATACTGCGTCTAGAACTATCTTCGGAATGAAAGGTGGCCGTCCAGTTAATCGAGTGCGCTGGCCCTTTAAAGAAACACCCACCATCATATCGTTAAATACGTTGCCGGTAGCGTAGCCTTACCAACGTCCATTTCACCATGTCACTCGTAGCGTCTTAAGCCATGACCCCTTTTTAACTTAAGTGCCCCCCCCGGAATTACAGAAGACAAGAAACACCCCAGATTTTTGCTCGTCCGTTCCTCGTCTATTGCAATTGAAATCGCCGCGCAGTCATCGATAGGGGCCAGGTTATGCAAGCTTAGACATCGGCAACCGCTCGGGACGGCTGTTCCACTTCATCTCGGAACGACTGGTCCAGCATCCCTTCCAGAACGGCCAACACCGGCGAGGGCACCTGGCGAGAACCCCGATTACTCAGATCTTCGGGCAGGAATCCCTGAACGCAAGAAGGGGGTTGCGGTTAGGGGTTTTTTTTAATAGCGCCAAACTACTTTGCTCGTCACAGTTTAGGTTCTGTTAGATATCCATCCCAAGTAGCGGTGAGCGTCCTTAGGGTTAGCATCACGTATATACAGACGAGCTCGGACTCGGAAGAGTTAACGATTGTTGGTCACCGGAAAGGTGTCTGAGTAACGCGTTTAGCCCTTGCCGATTACTGCTTCTGTCTTCTCCATTATGCGTGGATCCGCGGTTCGAGCCCTAAGCTTAACCCCTAACCCTGTCTGCCGAGCGCGTTTCGGTCTGGCCTCCTTAAAAGGTGAGGTCGGACCTGACGCGCTTCTTTGAACTGGCGCCAAGGAAGCCGATGAACTGGGCAGCGGGTTGACCGTAGCTATCTACTTCCTCTCCTCTGTACCAGCTATCTCTCTATTAGACAGTGGCGCCGAGTATTGTCACGGGGTGATCCGGGGGGGGAGGGACCTTCAAACCCCAGTGTCTTCAGCACGTGGTCTGGTATGGAGAAGATTGTGTTTTCCCGATAGGGGCTGTTGCTGTCTGTCATGGTAAGAAGATAGAATTGATTTCTTGCAGAAAGATTAGGTTCTGTCGAACAGACCACCGTTTAAAAAACAAAAACAAAAACAAAGCAGCCCACGACGGTACCAACGAGGAATATTAAGATGCGATGCACATCTAATCCTTCTCATGTGGCTGGCATGGAAAAGATCATTCTCAGGTACCCCCCGATCACCGGTATCAGTCCAATGAAGCACCTGTGAGAGCAGCAGTATTTTACATTAAGAATAACTTAACCAAATCTTGCCAATATTGTGGAACTAAAGGAAGATCCCACTCGGATAATAGGGGAACCTTGTGCAAATCGCGATTGCAAAATCTTGTTGATTCGATGCCAAACAAAGTTGAGGAGTTTCTTGCTGCGAAAGATGGCTCGACCAAGTTCTACCGTAATAATCTTCGCGGTACTATTCGGCTTTATTCCCAACAAACTAACATACCGACAAATTATTACGGACGAGCACTGTACATTCGCGACAACACACACAGAGAGAGAGACATATAGGATTACGAGGCAGCTTAACAAGTAAAGACAAAACCACGTGACCCGTGTGAGGTACCAAACGCAGAACGACAAACTTTTTCTTAATATTAAAAGATCAACGACGCCGAAACAATGGTAAATATCGAAGAAAAGAAAGGAAATTCTTTGCATGACAATTACGAAGAATCCATCGTTTTCACGTGTTTCATAATTATTCAAAGGAACTTCTTTTTTTTTAAATTTAAAATGTAGACAAATTAAGCAGAACGACTAGAGAGGGTCTGGAATATGCCGATGTCTAGTTCACGACGAACGGGTTGGGGCTGGACAACGAAGGGGCCAAGCCCAGCGTTTCTCTAGAATCTCTCTTCTATCGTCGTCGTCGGTTTGTCACCGTTAGCGGCCGACGGGGTGAACAACAACAACAACAAGACAAATACGGGAAGAGAAAGGAACACTGCCAGTCATTTGATATGACTCACCGGAGTTTGGAGGAGGAGGAGAGGGGGGTCTTTCGATCTCCCTTTTGATCCTTATGCAAACTAGATATCTATTTTGGCTTTTAACGTCGACATTAATTGTTGAACCCCGATAAAAGAACATTTTTTTTTAATGACTGGCTATGCCCATCCCTACTTCTTCAGATACTAGGTGCTTGCGCATGCTTTGTGATGAAGCGCTATGGTATGAACGATGGAAATTCCAAAAAAAACAACAAAAACCCCCGACTTACACGGTCCTTCTGCTCTCTGCTTGTTACCGGATACTGTTTTGTAGGTCGTGTCCTGTCCTTTATAATATAGTTCATATACTTATATATATAATATATATATATATATGTATTTTAAATGCTGGTATTAAACATTTATCGCTGTCATAAATTCTGAAATATGTGAGACTTACGCACTCAAAGGCTGAGCTGCCTTAACCCTTTCGGGCCTGGGAAGTTTCAATAGTTATCCACCAAAAAAATAATGAAATTAGGAGTTTGATCGGAGATGTTGCGGGGCTTTCGGAGACGTGAGGGCATCCCCCCCAGCCTGCTATGACAATAGATGGGGGGGATTTTTTTGGAGCTGTAGGGTAAATCTGTTTCCAGCACCAAATGGCAAGGGTTAAACTTGAGATTCGGATGCCATTCCATAATCGGGATCCAACTGCCGTCCGTCATTAGACAAAAAGTATTATTTGTCTTCTTCTTAATGACTGACTTAATGAACAGCAGTGGCAATAAATTCATTTTGAGCGGGGGGACATTAAATACCAAAAATAGTAAATGTTATGCAAATATCACGTCAAGGTGAATGTGTGTTTTTTTTTTCTTTCTTTTGGTTCATTATGCTAGATGTTATTTTGTCTGGTTAACCATCTATTAATATGTCGTTCCGTTCTCACACGCGGAAAACCCGTAGCGCGTCCGTTTTCGGTGTGATGACGTCAGCAGAACTCGTCGGGTCAGTGCCCGTTCTGCGACACCCAGAAGTGACGATTGTTTAAAGGGGGGGGGAACATTAAGATAAATTTCCGTGTACTTCAGTCTAGTCGAACGACTATTTCTATCCTATATACAGATTTAGGTATATATATATATAAATCCCAACATATTTACCATCATCATTGTTATAGTATTATATTGTAAGATTAATGTAGATTTTTTTTAATGCGCTTTGATAAATCCGGATAACACTTCGGCGTCTGGTTCCGCACGTTTAGAACCACCGCAGCAGAATTTACCAAAATTAGCAGCTAAATTCCTTTGATCTGAATCTTTGCGATTTCTATGTTGATTTCCAAATTGGTCAACACTTCAAGGAATCTCAACTGAGCACCCTCTTCCCACCTTTTCAAGATTATTTTAGGTTTATGTGTATCTAAACTTCGCGTTGGCTTAGTGGTACTTTTGGGGGGCGATTTTCTAAACCCTTTTCCCGGATACAGGTTCACACCACCGCAACGTAAACCGCAGATGTACGGGGATAGCGAGGAAGGTGCGATGTTTGGAGGATAGTGGGAGGGGGGCACAGATGCTCCCCGAAATTAGTATTGCCTGTCTGTTTACTCGAAGGTGGGAAAACCATCACTTTGTGCGGATGAGAATTCTTTGGCGATGTAGGATTCCGCAAGAGAGCAGTTCCCGTCACCTGTGATATGTCCCCCATCAAGGTCCTGAGACAGGTATTAGAAGCTTCGCGAAAGATTCCGATACCTGAAGCGGTGCAGCATTTACTCAGTCTTACAATTACTTGCTCTACGCTTTTCGATGTTCCTAAATATGAGAACACCATTAACCCTCTACCGCCACCACCACCCCATTAGGGAGGGTGACTCTCCCCGCATTTTGGCGATAATATCCTACACAGCCCGACGGCGTACATTCCCGAGACTCAGAAAACGTCACGGTTGCTTTAGGGGACTTCTGCGCCGAATCGTTTACATCCGTGTGCCCACCACTACCTTCCAGATCCGGTAGGTGGAGCCACTCCGATTATTACAAACCCGTGTCGCTCCAATCCCACGTGTTTCGCGTTACGATCGCGTCGCTGGCTAAATATACATGCGGCCAGTTCACCGCAAATACCAGCCAGTGCCTCCGGGCTGAGCGTTCCGAGGTTGATAGGAATTGACGTGGCAACTCGTAGGGTTAAAAGGAAGAAAAAAAACAAACAAACAAAAAACTGCTGCATCGTCTAAACTACTTACTGAGTATCCGCTGTATGGGAGACGCGAACCTAGGTTCGTGAGTAGTAAAATGACAGACCGAACTATTCTCAAGAAGCTCGGGCTACAGTTTGTCCATTCTATTTTTTTCCTCCATAAAATACCAGAAGATCACAGAAAAACAGTATGATAAATCAAAACGAAATTAACCCAATATCGCCGTAATACATTGTCAGCAACAGACCTTTCTTTGAAATATACGCTAGATGGCGCTGGGCAATTTTGAGCGCAGGCCAAATGAATCGCGACTTCCTTTGTTAGGATTTCCATCCTCTCCCACCATCCTTCGGGTTTCCTCATCCACTGGAACATCATAACTCTATTTGATCAACCCTCAAGGTCTTAGCTCTCATGGACCATACTACAAGCTAACGAGAATGTAGCATCGCAAACTTACGCCGGAAATGGTTAATGGAGTTTTAAACTCGAACCTTTAAGTAAAGTCTCTTTAGGCAAATGAGGAACAATTTTTTTACTCTGGAAAAAAAAAAGAGAGAGAGACTGGGTTTAAGACGACACCCAGAAAGCGGCTTTGACACTGAAAGCGAATCACTCTGAGAAGGCCATTTCTTGACCCTGAAGACCGATCAGATAAATTCAGGAAAGAAACAATTCTGGAAACTGAAGTCGGGCCAGGAACAGGTTCGTTAAAGCGACACCTGTCGGAATGCAGAACGCTACTCGCTCAGGCCGGTAAGATGGCTGAACAGGTTAATACATTGAATTATGCAAGTACATATCAAAGTTGGACTGCTATTTTATGCCACTAAAATGAATTGATATTTAAATGGAAAGTTTTTATTTCACGAGTTTGTTTTCGTGACCTTCCAGGTGTAGATTTAAGTAGAACATGTTTGAGGTTGTTTTTTTGAAATCCCTAATTAGCGCGCACCGAGAGTCTACCAGCAATTTATCGCCCTCTTGATGAGAATTCCACACTTTTGTCTCTAATCGCCTACCAGACGGACCAAAAAGGAGGTGGCGGTGTTGTTGCTCTCGTCGTGTGGTGCATAAAGCAAATGGTTAACCCTTGCAAAAATCGACATTATAACTAAAAATCGCTTCTGTCCCGGAACTTCGCGTTGCTCTGGCCCCTGGCCGCTTCCCGCCGATCTGTTCGAAAGACCTTCAGTTACACGTATCCCCTTCGATCCGGAAAGTCGAGGAACCACCAAATTCGTGTCGGGTGGTTCACTCGGGCCACAGCGCTGGCGTGGTGGGGGGGAGAGGGTTAAAAATCAAATACGATCTTACCGTCGCAAGGTGGACTTCTTTTCAATGGACACTGTCTTCTTAACGACTCCGGTCGCGCCTTCGCCGACCATGTTGCTGAATACCAAAGCGCCCAGCAGCATCTGTCTCGAGGCGGGTGGGGGAAGTTGGGGGGGAGGAAGGGGTGGGAGACTTTCGGGAATTGGTGTGCGGGCGGCCCGATCGGTCTCGGCGTGTTGGCGTTGTCACGTTCCGAGGAAGTGTGGTCCCGACCTAGCGTTTGCGTCGAGCGACGAGCCAGGCACTCCAGACAGGAGTGCGTGAAGTTCTTATCCTCCTTCCAGGTCAATTGCGCCTCTGCTCAGCCTCGGCGATCTCCTCCTCCAGTCAGGTGGAGCCACTCTAGCGAGACTCGAGTAGACAATGTGAAATACGACGTTCACATCGAAAAGGAAGAGGCGAAAGGGATTCGCAGAGCTGCTCCGTAGTGGGCGATGTTTGATATTTAAATTAGCGCGCGCGCGCACCCCCTCCGGCGCTAAATAAACTGAGTAGGGAAATCGTGCATAATGTTACCTATGTGCTAAACACGTAGAAAGAGTCGTCCACCCAAAACATGTGTTTAGTCTGTGCATTCATTAAAGCATTCCGAGAAAACACTACCAGACCACTGAAGAACGTTCCCTAACGGCCGCTGCTATCGCGGTGGCAGCGGTTAGATTAATGACCCAGGGACGGGGTTCGAGTCCTGCTCGAGCCCGACTCCCTTCCTCCCTCCCTCCCTCTAGCATCGCGGTTATTCCTATTTATGTTTTTTGGCCTCACGTGTCCTCCTGGATTTCCGGTTTATTCCCACATCTGAAGAATGAATGGTTCCAGTAGAAACCTTAAACGTCTTCGTGGCACTTGGCCGCTGTCTCGAGCGAACTCGGCCCCACCCCTGTTCGGTATCGTTCTAGACTCGGAAGGCGACGCCCAGGTTGTTCGGGGGTCTCTCGCGGCGGCTGACTGCAAGTTGTCGAGGGAAAGCCCGTCTTCAGGCGTTAACGTTTGGAAACGGGTGTCGCTCAACCAGATAGCCAACGTCTTCCCGGCCCCTCTTCCTACCCGAGATTGTGTACATCACTAATCGTCGGGTTGAGCCGCTGAACCTTAACCAACGGTTCTACCGTCAACCTATGCAGGGTCCACGTTTGACCCTCCACCCAGACACGCACACATCACGAGAGCTCTCCCTGTTCAGCCACACATCGGTGCTATGTTTTACTAATTTTGGTCAGGCTCAGAGCACCAAAGATCCCACTGATACCTTCGAGATATAGTCTCGCTCACACCCGCTTCCGATCTTCCATTATCTATTCCCTTCTCTGCTGGTGGTTTAATTGATGTACAGCCCCCGGCTAATGTGAGTGGTTTATTTCGATCTGCCCAAAGTTAAAAACATTTGCACTTAGACACGCTAGATATCGCACGCTGAGCGCTCGACCAGAACGAAGCTTCAGTCCACACGGCGTATACCCACACCCGAAATGTGGAGAGACTTCGTTCAAGTCGCACAAACGCTACAACCCTTTCCCGTAGAAACTGTCACCTCGCCACCTTTGCCAGGAACGGCCATTTCCTGGCTGCACAATCTCTCTAAAGGGCAACCAACCGTAGAATTTCGACACAGGCACTTTCGCAGCGAGCTTCATACCGGCGGTCTGAAAGTCTTGATATACCACCGCCGGGTGTCGTCGATAGGTGGGCATACAGTAGGGGAGAGACACAGAATGGCAATTGGAGATCGAATTGTTGGCACCGCGCACTTCACAGATAAGTCTAGGTTATGTCCATATATCAGTGACGGACGGGCTAAAGACCTGAGACAGGCTGGGGAACGGTTTGCTAAATGTGCCATTATCCTGAATGATTATTGATTTGATTGAGAAAGCCCAGTGGTATGAGGTAGCTTTCAAGTTGGCAAGAGATCTGATCTTTTCCATCGTCATGGGAGGTTTTATGACTGGTGTCAAATACAAGGTTGAGATCTTTATGCCTGTTGTTGATCTCCTGGCCCGACAGCAAGGTCTCAACGCCATCTTTATAGATGACGGTTTTGTGCACGTGTTGCCATTGCCGTACTTCAGGTCGGCAACACCATTAAGGTGTCATAGCCTGCACTATCTCTCCACTTAAATCTGTTGGACATGTTTGGAGTTCGTGTTTCCGGTCGCCAAGTTCGTCCACGACCTCTTGGTTATTTGGGGAGCGGCCCAGGTCCAAGAATGGTGCAATATCTAACAACGTTAGCCGGGTCGCTTGATTTGATCGATGCCAGGACGAGTACGGGCTCGAACTGGGGGGTCAGTGGTGGCCACATGTTTTATTAAAGAAGTTTCTGCCAATACCAATTTGTCTGTGATAATGGTGAGACAGGTTTCCCTCGAAGTTTTTGTTTTCGCCCAACAATTTAACTTAGCTTTTACTAACATCCAGTTTCTTTTACAGGGAGTGTAAATTAATTAACAGGTTTTCTTTCACCAGAGTACCAACAAGCGTAAACGAGGTACCATACAAGCGCCAAGGGCTTGTCAATGATTGCTACTTAATTTTTGGAAGTGCACTATCGGACTTCTCGTTCATTCGCTTCTGGTAACATTAATAATAAGTGGGATATTTAGACGTACCGCTCCTAATAAAATGCGCTATTTGTATATAAAAATGCTTCATTACCATAAATAAATATTATCTGAAACTCAGCTGTTTTGGGGGAAAAAAATTATCGGCATTAAAAGAAGTAATTCTAATGAAGCAAATTTTAAGTGTATTCCGTTTAATTTTTTTTACAAAATTGTTATTTAAATTTCTAAAGTAATTACTTATCTTTAAGAAATGTTAATAGGAATCGTGATTCTAATCTTTGCTAACCGATAAAAATTGAAATGTGGGAGGCTTTCGTGAATATAATACTAATCTTGAGATATCCATCATGAATTTCTTTTAGTCATTGGAAACCGGTAAAAAGAATTTTAATTTCGTTAATGTTTATTTTATTAATATTTATAATACTGAATAATACGGACGACAATAAATCAATGGCTTTATTTGGTTTTATACTTTCGCTATGTGCGCAGCTTTCTTTCAAGAATCAAAGAGAATTCCTGCTTTGATGAGAGGCCGATGATGTTACCTACAACTAACTAATGCCTTTGATAAATTTTAAAGGAAAAAGGTTTCTCAAAACTGAAGCCGGAATATTATTTACGTAACATTTTCATAAAGGAGAATCGTTTCTGTTCAAAAATAAAAATAAATTATTCATTTACCTATACTTTCTCTCTTTCATTTTCCCTTTGCTTCGAGAGCGAGCGCGCAGAGCTCTAGAGCAGCGAGAGAGAGCGCTATCTCGCGCGCTAAGGCAGAAGCAGCAGCGAGCTCTCTCTCGGCGCTCTCCAGATAGCTGGCTAGCTCTAGTCTGAGAGCGCGCGCAGAAGCGAGAGGCGCTTCTCTAGCGCTTCTTCTCTTATCATATCTCTCTTTCTCTCTCGCAGCATATCTCGCGCTCTCTCTTCTCGCTCTCAATTCATCTTCTCTCGCTTGGAGCGCGCTCTCTGGATCTCTCATCAGATCTCTCTAGTCGCTCTATCATCATCACATCGTCTCTCTCTTCGCTCTATATCATATCACTCTCTCTCTCTTCGCTCTCGCAGCATATCTCTCGCTTGATAGCTCTCTCTCTGCTCTACAAGTCATCCGCTGAGCTCGCTTTCTCTCTCTCGCGGCTCTAGCGCATAAATCTCGCTCTCATCATCTCAGCATCGCTCTCTCCTCTTCTCTCTCTCATCATCTCTCTCTCTCTTTTCTCTCTCTCTCTTCCTCTCTCATCAGTATCTCTCTCGCTCATCATCATCATCATCATCATCTCTCTCGCTCTCTCTCTCATCATATCTCTCTCTCTCTCAATCTCTCTCTCTCTCATCATATCTCTCTCTCTCTCTCTTCTCTCTCTCATCATATCTCTCTCTCTCTTCTCTCTCTCATCATATCTCTCTCTCTCTCTTCTTCTTTCTCTCATCATCTCTCTCTCTCTCTTCTCTCTCTCATCATCTCTCTCTCTCCATTCTCTCTCTTCTCTCCATTCTCTCTCTCTCTCTCTCTCTCTCTCTCTCTCTCTCTCTCTCTCTCTCTCTCTCTCTCTCTCTCTCTCTCTCTCTCCAGTTCCTTCCTTCTATTCTTCTTCCATATTTTATCTCTTTTCATGGTTTTCCCCTCCCTTCTCTCTTCGTCTATTTTTTAAAAACAATTTCTTATGAAAACTTACATCTACCTAAAGTGAACTTCAGTAAATCTACAAACCCGCACCAAAATAACTTTAAACAACAAGAAATGCAGTTAGTAAAAACGTGTGTTTTTGGTGTAGCAAGATGTGACTATCTAGATGTTTTTTACTAACTTCAAATGTCTAACATAAATCATACAAAAATTGTTATCACGCCTTATGATATTGACTAAGAGTAATAAATCATGAATTTATAAACAAATTTCAGCGACAAGTGCCTGCGGCTAAACAGCTAATCTGGATTTGTGTACAGATTACCCACATAAATTTGTTTCCTGTTTCATTCGCTAGTTAAATTTATTCTTATTTCATTGGCTTACGCAAGTTAATGGTTCGTTAGTTAACCTACATCTCCGTGGCTTGCCCTCCTGACTTATTAATATTTCGCTGGCCTTGGCGCATTTGTTCCATTGGATGATTCAGATTTAGCCATAGTTGATTGGTCCCACGATTTATCGGTGTTCCATTGGTTGATTCAGATTTAGCCATAGTTGATTGGTCCCACGATTTATCGGTGTTTCATTGGTTGATTCAGATTTAGCCATAGTTGATTGGTCCCACGATTTATCGGTGTTTCATTGGTTGATTCAGATTTAGCCATAGTTGATTGGTCCCACGATTTATCGGTGTTCCATTGGTTGATTCAGATTTAGCCATAGTTGATTGGTCCCACGATTTATCGGTGTTTCATTGGTTGATTCGTATTTACTCTCATTTCAGTAGCTGACGAAGGTTTATGCTTATTTTATTAACTTAAGCTCTCTGCTCATTATCCAGCCTATATTGTATGCAAGTCCACTAACTGACCGAATATTGAATAATCTTCTCGGGCTCTTTGCTACTGATCTTGACTTAAGCAGAATAACAGATCTCCGCGCCATTTATTTTATCCCGAGAGGTGGCGTTTGGTGTCTACACGTGTCACGTGATAAAGTTTTTACACTTGTCGGCGCCTTGTTAAAAATTTTTTAAAAAAAAAAAGCAATTCCCATAGCGCCTCGTTCTGAAGTCACGAGGTCAAGAACCTTCCTGTCAGTTATCGCACGATGAGTAATAACTCAATTCTGTATATCATTTTTTTTTTAAATTCTTGATTTATGTTTGAATATAATAATGCGGGTAATCATAAGTACACAACTCGCATGTATTATTTGGTTTTTATCAGTCCTTTTTTTTTTTTAAAGTGAAACTTAAGATGTATCCCGGAAAGGGAAGTTATTCCGCGTGATGACGTGGATGGCATCTAAGCGTGGTAGCCGATATCTGAATTTTATGAAGCAAATGCTAAATGCAGTTTGTTTGCTCCAGACGCGAGTGCTCTGTGTAAGGGAGAGGATTTTAAAAAGTGGCAGGGAAAAATAGTTTGAATGATTAAAGGCGATAGGTTGTCGATTTTTCTGGCTTTGCGTTATATTTGCCAGCCATGGAGCCACGCGCGCCTGTCTCCTCCACGAGACGGCTGCTCTGAGGGAGTCCAGGGCTCGGAGTCTTCACCCGCCGGGATCTCGGCAGAGACTAATAATCGTCAGTCCGTCGGGACGCGAACACGATCGGGGACTGCAAGCGACTTTACGGATGCGACGAAGAGTTCCACGCAAGGGAGGTAACTCCCACCCCTCACCTCGATCGGGCAACCCGTGCAACAGCGCCACGCAAGGGAGGTAACCCCCACCCCCACCTCGATCGGGCAACCCGTGCAACAGCGCTAATGCGCACGACAACAAACCCTTGCTTGAGACCCCCGAAGACTGTTCGCTGTACGTGTAAATGTATCATTCCAGACAAAACAAAACAAAAACAAATGGGTGCAAGACTCCTAATTAGACAGATTTATTTATTAACAAACTAATTATCTTGCGCCGAAGACCGTCCATTGCTATTACGCTTCACAGGTGGCAGCACAGTAGCCACTGGAAACAGAGTCTACCGTGAATCGTGTTAAGACCTGTAACTATGAAGGGAAGTTTGCTTCGCCTGAGACCCCGAAAACCATTTGTCCGTGGCTGGAAAATGGCTGGTGAGTCTAGCATCGGTTAGACTTCAGTGAGACGCCGGATCTGAATGTACGGGGAACTGAGGTGGGAAACGCAAATATGGGAAAGTAACACCGGTGCGAATAGAATCCCGGAACATTCTTAATAAATAACAAAGACGGACCTCATAAAAAAAAAAAGATGAAAGTTCGCTTACGAACCGCTGTTATCTTATAAATTAACTGAAAAATAATTCCTTAATCTTCAGTAAACGTCGAGAGAATATAACTAAATTTTTAGTTAAGGTTTGATTGTTGTTGTGTTTTTTTTTTTTTAGGGTTTTCGGACCCCTTTTTCCCTTTTTTTTTTCTCTCTGGTGTTACATTTCTGTTATAAAAATAAAATAAAAAAAAACAGAAAAGGCCTTCCGTCCTTAACCAAAGATACCTCTCAAATATCTTGAGGCAAGCAGATATGTCATGGTGATTCTACGTGTGTCGTCACCTTCGTCATAGGCGGTCCACTTTGGTCTAGGAATGGCGTCAGGCCAGGGTACTTAATGCCAGCCAAGACGGAAGTAGGATGACGTGACACCTGAAACGATGGCCGGGACGTGTAAGTACTGAGGGATCACGTGACACCGGAAACAATGGCCGGAGCGTGAGAGTACCGAGGGATCACGTGACACCGGAAACAATGGCCGGAGCGTGCGAGTACCGATGGATCACGTGACACCGGAAACGATGGCCGGGACGTGTAAGTACTGAGGGATCACGTGACACCGGAAACAATGGCTGGAGCGTGCGAGTACTGATGGATCACGTGACACCGGAAACAATGGCCGGAGCGTGCGAGTACCGAGGGATCACGTGACACCGAAAACAATGGCCGGGCGTGAGAGTACCGAGCGCACCACGACCTAACTTGGTAAGAGAATCATTGAGGCCACCATCCTCTTTCTCTTTTATCTTCACCTTCGCCGCCGAAGCGGTCTCACGTGGAAATTAATCCCACGCCGCAAGTATAAATCGAGAAGCAGCAGAACTGCTTTGAAATGGAAATATAGAAAATTAAAACAGTGAAAGCCGCTGTAGTTTCTAGAAGTCGAGAAGGAGAGAAAACGTCTTTTGAGAAACAGGGGGGGGGAAACAGCTAAGGGCGACGCTAGTATCCCTTTGTTGCGGCTATCATAGAGCTGCATAAGGGCTGAAATAAATGCTCGAAACGCAGGGATGCCCTCGGGCGAGGATATTGTAATTCGGTGGAGATACAGTAGACTCCGAAACTGCTGACATTAACGAGGCGCTGGAACGTTATATTTAAATAAGATGAATAAGAAATCAGATGGCGTGAAAGATCGGAAATGCGAAAGAAAAACGCTAGAGAGCGCTAATTCGAAACAGTGTGTGATATATATATATATATCACTGGGCAAGTAAAACGGCTAGACGAATGCACGCAGATGAAGCTTGTGGTAACGTCAGACGTGTTGTCGGTGGTTTTTCTTTTTTAAAGAAAGGAAGATTTTGAGACGGACATCATGTTGGAGGAAGCACTTGTTTCAGCTTTCTCTTAGACCCGTAGAATGCAAGTCAGATAACCCATGTCTCGGTTAACCCGCTTCCCCTCTCCCCCCCCCCTCCCGGGCTTGATCCATTTAAGATTTGACGGGGGGGGGGAAGCCTTCATCGCGCGATCTCCTCCGGGGAAGTGTCCACTTTTCGCAAGCTTGCCAATGTCGCTCGCCGGACACCGATCTTCGGACTTTTGGTTCCCGGTAAAAGCGGCCATTTCCCCCGCTTTTAAAACGAATGGCTCATGAGCATTTTAGACGCGGATGCGAAGGAAAGAAGAGACTGAGAGCAAATGAAACATTGTTTGTAAGATAATCCTTTAACTTACGGAAGTTAAAGAGGAATATTCATTGAGTGATTTTATTACCCCCCCACCCGCCCCCGCATGCATAGGGTTAACAAAGATTCCAGACAAAACTTGTTTTAATAGCATCGGGATCGTTTCTGGATCTGGACATCTCTTTTATATGAAAAAAATATTACTATACGGATCAGGGGACGACAGGCAATCTGTGTTACGCAAATACGACGACAGGTGGCGCTGTTGCTCAACCATAATCGAGGCGGATATATGACGTAAGCTTACCCCCCTCCCAAAAAAAAAGCAGATCCGGGTTTCAGATTCGCGACTTATTTCTTGTACGAGGATGACTTCTAAAGCCCCTATCCGCCGCCGCCTCCTCCTCCTCCTCCTCCTCATGGGGTTGGTGGAGAAGGGAGGCGTATCCCGGAAATGGATTACCTACCCATCGACCTCGTTCTGCTCATTTCTTTCACAATATCTGAACCAGGGGGTGGGGGGAGAGGGGAAAGAGACTTAAAGTAGCCGCCGATCCGGGCTTGATTGGACGGGACCCGATGACGAATCGTTCGGATAATTCTCCTCACGGTCAGCGCTGTTTGCACGTCTTGCAGTCCTGACGCCACTCGCCATTAGAAACCGGCGCGGAGCATTTCTGTCCCAAACGGCGACAGGAAACACGGACATATTCGCGGACCCAGGCACTGCGTGTACATAAACCGGAGCGGGGTGGGGGGTGGACTCTTTTGGAACGATCAGTAGATCGCCCCGCGTGGATTTTCCGGACCGCCAGCTCTTGTTAATATCAGCGATATATTTCGGTCCCTCCCTCCGCCGTTCCCACACGTGCCCGGTGGCGCCGACCCCTCGTAACTGACACGCTCCGCATCAGGTAATCGATTTCTCACTCGGGCACCGGCTCTTTCCCTTCCCCTTCCTCCACCGGAGCCGACGAGAACAGCAGTGATTTATCGGCCAGATCAGTCGCGATTAATCCGCCTGTTGTACCGGGTGGTGCCAAAACTGTGCGCACGCCAATAGAATACCACCAGGGGTGTCTTCTGATGAAACGTGTCTACGGATTTTGCACCTCTACGTCTGCTAACAAACGTGTACACGATACGCACTAATAAATTGATTTATGCGTGAAACACGGGAGACAGTTTTGGTCCCCAACTGAATGCATAATAAAATTAAGTTAAAATTTAAAAAAAAAAAAGGAAATACGCTTACCAACGACGAACCGCAGAGATATGTACTTTGTGTAGCCTTGACTTGTTATTGGTTTTGCTACAACCAGGTAGATTTAGTATAATTCTATTAAATACATAACTCAAAGAACAAAATCCGAGCTAAACGGCGAAAACCAAATTAGATAACTAAATCAAATGGCTTTGTGGTGATCCTTTTGATTTAGCTTTACTGACACGATCTGAAGTGGCAAAGATCCTGCTAGGCGAAATTCTAGTCTATAATCCCCGTTTCGAGTTTTTCCCGGATACTGCGGTTTCCTAAAAGTTTCCACGAAAACAAAGCGCTATAAAAATAAGACAGCCCATATCCCATAGCCACGTGATTCCAGTAAACCCCCCCAACAGTCCGGTAATTGTAGTTGATGGTAACATCTTCCCCACCGTGTAGACCGACGCCCATTATTAACCATGTCAAGTAGATACAAGATTTCTAAGTTACCTTGAAAATTCTCTGAGATAACCAGCGGGAGAGGCATCAGGTCTTGTCTATGCTTATGAACAGCACTGCGGATGATACTGACGGATGTGATAAATGGTGCTCATGGCCCATTTATGACAAAATATGCATCGAGGTTCCCATCTTATATTCGGTCATGATCAACTTTCGCTATTCGTGTTTTTACGTTCTCCTTTCCGGCGTCGGGGTACCGTGGGTAACTGGCCGGGCAGCGAACGTTCTGGAACAGAGGGACTGTTCCAGTGTTTGTATTGGAATCTCTTACTACGCCGTATCATGGTAATGTGCGAGTGACATCACTATTCTTCATTAAGGGAATAATGACGTCAGGTTACTATAAATTATGATGATGATGTTAGGGTAATATTATCATAGATTATGATGATGATGTTAGGGTAATATTATCATAGATTATGATGATGATGTTAGGGTAATATTATCATAGATTATTATGATGATGTTAGGGTAATATTATCATAGATTATGATGATGATGTTAGGGTAATATTATCATAGATTATTATGATGATGTTAGGGTAATATTATCATAGATTATTATAATGATGTTAGGGTAATATTATCATAGATTATTATAATGATGTTAGGGTAATATTATCATAGATTATTATGATGATATTAGGGTAATATTATCATAGATTATTATAATGATGTTAGGGTAATATTATCATAGATTATGATGATGATGTTAGGGTAATATTATCATAGATTATGATGATGATGTTAGGGTAATATTATCATAGATTATTATGATGATGTTAGGGTAATATTATCATAGATTATTATAATGATGTTAGGGTAATATTATCATAGATTATGATGATGATGTTAGGGTAATATTATCATAGATTATGATGATGATGTTAGGGTAATATTATCATAGATTATGATGATGATGTTAGGGTAATATTATCATAGATTATTATGATGATGTTAGGGTAATATTATCATAGATTATTATGATGATGTTAGGGTAGGTATATTATCATAGATTATGATGATGATGTTAGGGTAATATTATCATAGATATTATGATGATGTTAGGGTAATATTATCATAGATATTATGATGATGTTAGGGTAATATTATCATAGATTATTATAATGATGTTAGGGTAATATTATCATAGATTATGATGATGATGTTAGGGTAATATTATCATAGATTATTATGATGATGTTAGGGTAATATTATCATAGATTATTATGATGATGTTAGGGTAATATTATCATAGATTATTATAATGATGTTAGGGTAATATTATCATAGATTATGATGATGATGTTAGGGTAATATTATCATAGATTATGATGATGATGTTAGGGTAATATTATCATAGATTATTATGATGATGTTAGGGTAATATTATCATAGATTATTATGATGATGTTAGGGTAATATTATCATAGTATTATAATGATGTTAGGGTAATATTATCATAGATTATGATGATGATGTTAGGGTAATATTATCATAGATTATGATGATGATGTTAGGGTAATATTCTCATAGATTATGATGATGCTGTTAGGGTAATATTATCATAGATATTATGATGATGTTAGGGTAATATTATCATGATTATGATGATGATGTTAGGGTAATATTATCATAGATTATTATGATGATGTTAGGGTAATATTCTCATAGATTATGATGATGATGTTAGGGTAATATTATCATAGATTATTATAATGATGTTAGGGTAATATTATCATAGATTATGATGATGATGTTAGGGTAATATTATCATAGATTATGATGATGATGTTAGGGTAATATTATCATAGATTATGATGATGATGTTAGGGTAATATTATCATAGATTATTATGATGATGTTAGGGTAATATTATCATAGATTATTATGATGATGTTAGGGTAATATTATCATAGATTATTATGATGATGTTAGGGTAATATTATCATAGATTATTATGATGATGTTAGGGTAATATTATCATAGCTTATTATGATGATGTTAGGGTAATATAATAGATTATTATGATGATGTTAGGGTAATATTATCATAGATTATTATGATGATGTTAGGGTAATATTATCATAGATTATTATGATGATGTTAGGGTAATATTATCATAGATTATTATGATGATGTTAGGGTAATATTATCATAGATTATGATGATGATGTTATGGTAATATTATCATAGATTATGATGATGATGTTAGGGTAATATTATCATAGATTATGATGATGATGTTAAGGTAATATTATCATAGATTATGATGATGATGTTAGGGTGATATTATCATAGATTATGATGATGATGATGTTAGGGTAATATTATCATAGATTATTATGATGATGTTAGGGTAATATTATCATACTTTATGATGAGAATTTTAATAACTACACATTATCAAAAGAGTGGTAGAGTCGTGGGAATTGACTTAATTGGCAGGATGTTGGATTGGCTTTTACTGTACAGTTGGTTCCCGCACTTCCGACTTATTAAAGCAGTCCGACCTGCAGGAATTTCAAACAGGGGTTGGTCGATGGGGCCAAGTGGAAGAAGGCGTAAGACCGACGACGTATATCTCTCAGAAAAATACCCTTTACGGGGGGGTGTGTGTGTGTCTTGGACTGCTATTTGATGTCCATTTTACCCATTTATCTGTTTCCTTCCTGTCCCTGTCCACTGGCCTGACTTTGAAGACATTTCGATCGCTAAATACGCAATGGATTTAAGGATAACACAGTTTAAATCACAAATTAAATCTCGTTGTGTATTATACGAATTACGTAATAAAAACATTTATCTGTATTCTTGCCGTCGATTATTGGGAACATCCCTCATATGCGTTTATTTTCTAGAAAATTCTAGACATTTCCTAAATTTTAAGTTTCAGTCTATCGGGAGGAAAAGCGGCTAAAGTCGGACTAGGAAGCGGAAGATGCCCGGGGTTACTGCATCAGGGGAATGTTGGAGTAATTTCACTATAAAACAGCTCGTCGCGCCCCGATCTTTTTCATCCCCACCTATCTCTCGTCCTCATCTTTACCTCAGCCACCGCCTTGACACTTGTTTCGACGATCATCTCCACTAATTTTCCTTCCTCTCAGTCTCCTGTTTGTTCGTCTTTTTCTGCTCCCCCTTAACATTAAAACAGTGACACTGGAAACCGGGGTTTATAGAGAGAAATTCTAAGAAAGATCATCCAGCTATGGTTTATTGCGAAAAGTTCTTTAGAATCTCGATGTCGCCGAACCTTTGCTCGTTTCTCGGTACATTAAGGAATCTCCACCCCACCCCACGGCAAGATTCTGGACCGGCCCGGTGGGGCAGGTGGTAGCGGGTTAGCTCCGTAAGGAGAACGTTGCTCCTGTACCGGGTTCGATCCCAGGCTGGGGTCGGAGGAGAGTTGTCGCTGATGATCGCCATAACGTGAAACAGCTGTACGACATCTCCTTGGTGTCCGACGTGAGAGAGACCTCCCGGGTCCTTGGGGCCCACGGTGTCGGGGGACCGGGCCGTTTGTCGGCTCGACGAACATCTCTCAGTAACGAGGAGGACTCGACAGAGAACAGGCCACTTATCTTTACGGGATGCGATGCCATTGAAAGAACCTCGTTCGGAAGTCCAAAACTCGCTCAATAACAACAACAAGCAAGATTCTGGTGGCACGCACCTGTCAACATTCGACCGGAATCTCTGGCGCTGTTCCTCGACGGAGAGCTGTTCTGGCGCGGTAAGTCATCTTCCACGGGGGTAGAACCTCAGCTGTTAGCGGCCACGACCATAACAGCTGATATACTACAAGATTCCGAAACGAAGGTTGCCTTATATTGATGTATGTGTTTGCTATACAGTTGCCTGCAATCTGATAAAGCAACAATCCCATCCTGTTACGTTTATACCAGTTGCAGTTGAAACTAGTAGGTAACCTGATGTAAAGTTTGGAATGAGTGACTTAAGATTCTGTAGATTTCGTGCTAGTAAATACTCAGGTCCCCCCTTTAAAAAAAAAAAAAAATACACGCTATGCAGATAATAATCGAACAAGCGGACATCCTTATCGGCGGGCTGCGGGCAAATTCACTGTGGAATGGCATGGACAGGCTACTGCGAGATCACCATGACCAGAATTAATCAAACGTGATGGCGCTTGTGGAGAATTCTTAGAGCCAGTTGTGCCTGCAAGGATCAAACTTGTCTCAGCCATATCAGGTAGACATAAGAAGATAAATTACCTTGTACTTTTCCCGGTAAAACCAGCTCAGTCAAATCAGCTGGGACAGGATAAGGCAGCATTGCAGCCTTTGTCTGCTTACGAATGATATTGATGGATAATAATAATAATGGCTGAACGGAGGCACTTTCAATTATCTCTTCTGCAGATTTGTTGGCAATCTGCTGGGATTTTTATTTAGTGTTAAAGGATCTACCACTGATGACATCTCGAGGCATGAAGAATTTCTAGTCTTAATTGGCCGGGAGCGTGGCTATCCTCATTCATTTTGAATATGAACCAGCCCCCACCGCCTTTCCTTGTCAAAGATGTAGCCATCATGAAACGAATTGTTCTTGTCCCGAACACACTCAACGAATCCAATGATGGAAAAGGTTTGATTTCTGCTAACTTGCTTCGGGATTCCAATCTTGCAGGAAAACATGACAAAATGCTGGTATTTTTGCACGCGGGGTCGTAAAATCCGGGTTAGTTTGGCAACTATTGGATAGGTTGTATATATATATATATTCTAATAGATGAGCTCGAAAAAGCGAATTCGACTAATAAGAACTGAATAAGACCAAGGAAGGACAGAATACAATCAGTTTAGTCGCACACACACACACACACACACACACACACACACACCTTTCTCCCCGCCTCGTTCCTTCTCTACCGTAGTTTTCTTGAATAAGCTCTACCTCGAGTTTCTGTAGCAGAGCTTTCGCCCGCCCGAAAACCGACAGAATAAGAACGTATTTGATGCGAAGTTGGAGAAACTACCAACGAATTTTCCCTGTTCGGTTTTGAAAATAACTTCACGCACATTTACGCCGGCCGACGGTAAGTCCAGGCGTGTAGTTCACATCCTCCTAGAATGCGGTAGTTCCACCCTAAACAAGACTGCAAGCCGAATAACGGTATATGCGTTTGATTATATGAACGTTACATCAATTCTATACAATATTTCATTGTTGGATCCACGCAAAGAAAACAAGCACACGTTTGGGAATAAGGTCTGCCAATAAGAAAATAAAAAGATTTTAAACGCATAAAATGTTTGTGTGAATGTTGTTTTGGCTTTTAACTTGATACTCGAACGCCCTCTAGTAACTAAAGAAGAGAAGATAACTCTTTTTAAAAAAACGGAAGTTGCAGGCTTAGAAAGGCCGCCTTTTAAAGATGATATATCTAAGACCGTAAACTCACAAACAACATATTTATTATTATTATTATTATTATTATTATTATTATTATTATTATTATTATTATTATTATTCCGGGTTTTGTCGATATGCAGCTGATATTTCCCGGAGTTTGTTAAAATCGACTTTTTAAAAATCAGCCAGTTCAGCAGATACCGTGGTTTGCCGATACGACGGGGGCCGAGCTGCAACTGGACTGATGGCGGTGGTTTCCCCATCCGTCAGGTAAGACGCTTCAGTCGTCCTAAGCTTCTTTTGATGCTGCGCCGAATCCGGCAAATTTCTGTCACCACGTGATCAACCCCCCCCCACGGAATTATCTCCCCTCGGTGGTTCCTTTTCCGGCATGCTGTCAGCTCCAAAATCACACCGAACACATCCATCATCTCCGGTTCTCTCTTCTCTCTCTTCTTCTCTCTCTCTCTCTCTCTCTCTCTCTCTCTCTCTCTCTCTCTCTCTCTTTCTCTCTCATATATATATATTCTCCGCTTGTGGAATTTCAGGAACATTCTTCTGTGGAACTTTCTTAATAATGACGCTACAGGGGAGAATACGAAAATTAACTTACAAATGAGGAAGCGCGGCTCAAGGGAAGTAACGCTGACATGACAGGGCTGGTTCACAGTGTTCCACAGTTACCCGAGAAGAGAGACCCCCCACCCTCTCCCCGTAAGGTACTGGTGGTCTTTCCAATTTCGGGGTTAGATGAGATGCTTCACAAAACACGTACGATTGGATGGAAAGTCATCTTGTAATTTACTTGACATGTATTTTTTACCTCTTAAATGGCATTGTGGTGCAGTGGGTAGCGGGTTCGATTTCCAGTGGGGTCGGAGGCATGCGCTGCTGATGAGGGGGGCCCAAAAGTCCGAAACAGCTATACAGCCCTTCTCTGGATGCTGACATTAGCTCTAACTCTCCACCTGGAGAGGGATGGGCTCCGCCAGGTTTCGAAATGTCCTAGACACTTCCCTCGAGGTTCCTCAACAACCTACGGGTTATGCAACAAGTGAAGTGAAATACAGTTGTCCCCCGGTATTCGCGGGGGTTACGTCCCTTGAGCACCCGCGAAGAGTGAAAGACCGCGAATATTGGACGTGGTCCATAAAAATGCCTATAAACGTCAAAATATAACGTAAAATGTAATTTAAAAAATATAAGTAAATATATAATAATAATTTAATTAAAAAATACAACACTCAGAGAAACACTCGAGATAGCTACACGCGGGTAAACTGGGATGGCGCTGGGCTGCATCTGCCCGACACAGCGCCTCGTGGGGAAGCAGCCAATCAGCAGCCAGGAGAAATGAATAACGCTCTCGGATTGGCTACTTTCAAACCTCCAGCCAATAGCGTTTATTTTATATTGATATTTTGCTGAATTTACGTTAGTATTTATATTACAAAATTAGTAAATTATTATATTGTTATTAATAATTCAGCATTAAAAAGCGTGAAAAAAGATATATATATATTGTCACGAAAAAAAGCCATAAAAAAAATCGCGGAAGATATTTGCGATTCCGCGAATGTGCGGGGGCTTCCACCAACAATTGTTAGTTGGGTTCTAAGGGAAATTCCGCGAATAACCGGGGGCCGCGAATGCCGAACCGCGATTACGCGGGGGTCGACTGTAGCTCTTATATTGGGAGTGCTAAGGTCAAAGAACCGAGTTCGAATCCCGGTCTAGACCCGCCTAAGTTATACGTGCACTGTTTCTTTTCTCTCTTTTTTTCCTCCACCAGCCGGCTGTTTGACTTTCCTCCAAACATTCCGATATCTTCCCACTTCTAAAAAATTAGGAGTTTTAATATGGGCCTCCACCATTCCCCTGCTGAAAGGTGGTCACGCAACCCGCTCGCTATGACCTTCATTTCGTGACGAAGAAAAGGATCCATCACCTGGAAAGCGTACGGAGACAACAGTATACTCCCTGAAGATATTCCGTGAGCTCTTCACGGTATGGGAGTCACTGGAAAGGGAAAGAGGCGCGTGTTAGTGTACGTGATTTTCATCCATCAGTTCTGGTTACCAATCGACAGAACTTTCTTCCAGCCAATAAAAGCCGTGGTTTTAGAAAGAAGGGTCGAAGTGAGTACATAGGAATTTATTCGATTGGCTCAATTGAATTTTAAAAAAGGGATGTCATTATTAGATATGTTATTAGAGTTTATATCCTTATTTCAAGCTTGAATTTGACTCATCGCTCTTGTTTTCATAAAACAATCACCGGTGTATTGTGCAGTCACGGAGCAGCTCAGCCACGAATATAAATCCAAGACCGTAATGATAAATGCATCCTTGGTTTCCCAGAACTACCGCACGTGTTTCTCAACAGTGGAGTATATAGGTTCCGGAGCAATGCGTGGAGACAGGAAACGCAGATGCTTCTGACGTGGAGGCGGGAAGTCCTCACAGGGTGTTCTGAATCGATCCATTTGTGCATTAAAGTGACCGATTTTTCGGCGGTCAGCACCAGCAGGTTTGGACTGACCGCCGTGGTCCGATCTCTCTACTGTCGTCCTGCGTACAGATCAGCGCTCTGACCGCATGCAGCTTGTGCTGTTGGCTTCTTGAGACCACCAATCCGTCTATTTTGTTGCCACGTGTGAGCTGGAAAAACCAGCATCGTAGCGAATGCTACACTTCGAAAGCAGGGGGAGACAACCACTGCGTTTTAACGTTAAGCCGAGACAAAATGGGGGGGGAGACAACAACGACGACGACGAGGACAGATCGACCTCGAATTCTATACATGTACCCTTAAAACAAATGCAAGACAAGTACCCGACACGGGAGGCGGAAGGACGAACTCGTGGTGATTCGAACAGCCATTCTCCCTAGTCCGTTTTAATAAAAAAGAAAAAAAAAGTACCAACAGTTTCAACAGTAATAGTAGATTGGTGATGATGGTGCTGTGAAAGGGATGCTCGCCTCAGCTGTTAATTAACCGGTGGTGTTGAAATCTGTGCAGTAGGCATTCGGTGGCTTTGTTTAGGCAGTAAATAACGGATCCGGAGTTGCGTCCCTTCCAACATGAAGATATCATCTAAATAAACAAACTAAAAAGAAAAATCGTAGACACGTTGCTTATCCAATTGCATCTGTCATACAAATTATTTTCTGCCTTTTTACTGAGAGCAAGAAATTTATTTGGTTTATTTAAAAAAAAAAAATTAACTTTTTAAAGATGCATTCACTACACAAGTGGATCATAAACCCTCCAAAAAAGTTCAGAAAGAGTTTCTAAAATATGTTAATCTATAACTGGTATAAACTTTCTATAATAGTGACAGCGTATTTTTTTTTTATATAAAATTTAATTTATAAATATTGAGTCAGAAATTTCTATAATTTGAATTATTAGGATTTTAAAAGATTTAGTTGGAATATTAACCAGAAATTCTTATAGTTAAAATCTCTTGCATAATTCAATTAGCCCTTTCATTCTCAATTAAGTTTCGTTTCTAAAAGTTTTCCACTTCGTCTAGAAGGCTTCACTATAAATGGTATGTTTCCTTCTAAGATTTGGAAATAGTTTCTCGAATTAACTTCTGAGATATAGAGGCGGCCGTGCGATTTTTGTCCCTTTACTCTCATTTTGAGGAAGAAAAAAAAAGTTCAGATTATCTCCCCCTAAATATTGAACGTCGTCGTCAGTCGTCCCGCCTTACATCCTGTCACGCGACACTCACCAGGTGCCCGCCGAGCGAAGAACCAATTTCCTTTCGACCACGGTTTATTGACTGTAAACGTTCTCCGAGGCGACTCACTTTTTGAAATCTGCTACGACTCCATGCGCTATTTTTGATCCTTCCGGGAAATGTCGGACATCGGGGTAAATAAACCCTGGTACTGCGGAGACTGGCCAGTCCGCCTCTCGGTGCCACCACAGCCCCGGCCACCGTCGACCCGAATAAGGATGGGAATCTTATTTACATCCATCATTCTGTATGCTTTGTGGATATTCCAGCTGGAATTCGCTGGAAAGCATGTCTCTGCCCAGTACCGGTCGCCCTGACGCTGTTTAATATACCAAGGACGTTCAGATGGAACCCGGCCGGGTGCCATTAGGCTGATACAATTTTATCCGGAGCTTTAGTGGAATAGCCCTGGCATAATCCAATGTGCACTGAACCGTCTCACAGCTTTAATTTAGCCGCCTGTGTAACCCCCCCTGGTCTATTTAATCTTTAAGGGGGGCTGTGTTCCCTGCTTTAATTAGTAGTTTTCGGTCGAGGGTAATCTCTCGCATTTACACCCTTGCAGAATTGGCGAGCGAATACAGAGCACACCTTTCGGAAATGCACCAGTTAGTTGTGCCTTTCCGTTTGCTGTTCTTCTTCTTCTTCTGCGGAAATCTGGGCGTCCAGTCAGCCCGATGCTCTCTCTCAAACCCGTCCATCAGATCCGGTGTGGAATCATCCTCTGCCTCTCGCTCGAGGTCCGGTCGCAGGAAGTAATTGGGGTCGTGTGTCCGTCTACACGCCGCGTCTGCGACTCTTTCACATATGAAAGCACTATACATCCTCTAAATCATGGCCGATGACAGATGTACCCATCGCAATATTGTTGACCTTTTTCCTAACATTTAAATAATGGATAGGTTATAATATCTGGAAATAAACTTCACTCGGGAAAAGGAAAATGCTTGAAAATTATAGCATCCAGGCGTGCGAGTATTTCACGCTGGGATTCCGAAGCGTGGCGCTGTTTGCCTTTAACTCCTGACCTGTAGCAGCCACCCGACTGATGATGATGATGATTTGGTTAATCCACACGAAAGTCACAAGTTAATCAATTCTAGCTTCACCGTGGTCTTGTATGGCTCTCAGCCACTCTCGGAAAAGGTGTTTTGGAGCTCTCAGAATTTCGACCCTGCAGCGGAAACATTTCGACTCAGTTTCCTGATGATGACCACACCCCGAATGACGTCACATCCGGATTTTCATAGAAAATCTTAGTCTGAGCCGAACAAAGGCAAAACGAAGGGAAATTACGTAATTTACAACAATACGCAGAAGAATTAAACATCTGCCCGCATCTTTAAGCGCTGCGTGTCGTGTCCGCCGTGTAGAAGATGGCACTGTCACTCTCCGATCTGCTCATAGATGGCGCTAGTTGGAAAATTTCTGAACGATTTCGACGGGACAATTATTCGGCACATTTCTCGTGGAAAAAATCCGCCAGTGTTCTCTCTTTTTTGCCCCTCCACGAGCGCAGCGCGTTATTACGAAAGCAAATAAACAAAAAATCTGTCCCTGTGGCGTCTCCTGCGTATACAAACGATAAGTTGATGTTTTGTAACCGACCATCAACACGTTTGATCAAAAGCATGTAACTTCATACACATGAAAAGGGCCTTTTTTACCAACTTTTTTGAGTATATTTAAAGGCCCAGGAATTCGTCTTCGAAATACACGCGTTGTTTCGTTCGTCCCTACTGAAAATCCTCCTAACATTTCGAGGCGTGTACGCATCCCTTTAAAGAGAATCTTTCTGATGAGTTCTGAACAGTCACGGTTCGTCTTTGACAACCCCCCGTAACCACAGCCGGTCAATAGCGACGCAGTTCGCGCTCTACAATTAGCCATTTAACGCACAGAACTGCTTCCCCTTTCCCCATTTCCCGAGCCTTTAAATCCACGTGGGATGCGCCAAAACACGACGGCATAGCGGATCGTCGACGACCGCCGTATAAAGTTATGGATATGAACAACATCTTCGCGGACAGCTCGTTGCGAACACGGCGAGCGGTTCTAGGGTGGCAGGGGGGGGGATTCGGTTGTTTCCGGCCGAATTCGATTGTCGCGATTCGAAAGGCGATATTCTCATTTCCACGCGAATAATTTTATTTATGTCAATGAGTCTGGAAGTAGTTCGGCCTCTGGCAAGTTGTGCATGGCCGTCCTTCTCGTTACTCTCATTGACTGTATTCGTTTACGCGCAAAAAAAATCAATCGTGAGAGCTGCCCAAGTCAAATAGAATAATGAAAGTACTTTAAAAAAAGATAAACTCGTGAAAAAGTGAAAGTAGACTGATGTATTCTTGGTCGCAGACGAGTAGTCCTGGTTTATAACAGACAGCCGTGTAATGAGGAGATGGGGGGGAAGCAGAGGTTGGATCGCAGTCACCTTGGCGCGCTACTCTGCGCTGTTATCACGGTAAAATTACTTTCCTAATTCTGGAAATCGCTGTCCATTATCGGCGCCTTCACTCACCCCGGCGTTGGGAACCCATCCCCTTTTTTTTTTAGGTTTCACCGTGAGAAATACGTCGGTCACAATGGACGACAAACAACCGAGCTGTGTAGGATGAAGACAACACAAAGGACATGGCGAACCGAATGCTTGCCTGGAGAATATTATCAAACCATTACTGCTATCGATACCGGTATCTACCATAAACGTTATAATTATTCCGAATCAGGTACGCGGAGACGCCCACCATTTACTGTCACGTGGTCGTTTTCCGCGAGCAGCGAAGCAAGATGGCGGCTTCCCGGCCCTTCACTTTTCCTATGTGATTGAAAAAAAACTATATGCAACAGGATTTGTGAGAGAGTTTCTGTAGTTTTCAGAGAGAAAAGGAATTCCATTACAGCTCAGAAAGCCCTCCTGAGTTAAAATGTTAAGATGAGTCTTACTGTTTCTTAAATTGATTCACAGCATTCGCTGGATGTCGGCTCCATTGGCCAATAAATCCATCACTATAGAAATACGTCGTCGTCAGCGAATCTCCCTCTAGGCTGGAACCATTCTAATTCGATAATCTACCGCTCAATCACGATTATTGTTTGTTTTTGTTTTTAAAATTGATGTTGCTATAATAAATGTTTCAAGCTTCTGATAAATTAATTGGATTTTTCAAAATCCTCTCTCAAATCTGTATCAGCTTAACTCTTGTACTTTTTTAATGCCCTACGCGGACCTAGGCGGTGCGTTTCGAGCAGATGACCCAGGCCGACACGGCATATGCTAGACGGGGGTCTAACCAGAATATTTATGATCTGTAAATATAAGGTTTACACGGCATATTTTAAACGGTTATTTAGCCAAAATGTTTCTGGTTTGTAAATATGTTGCCTTGGAAGGAAATCCGGATTTGCACAGCATATTCCAAATGGAGTCCAACCGAAAATCTGTGAATGTGCGCTGTAGGCATCTCAATGAGAAGCAGAGGTAATTCTGCGGACAGACAGGACGTTGATTCTGTACCTCGTAAGCTGCAGAGCGAAAGACATTCGAGTCTGACTTCAAGCGACTTCCGGCTTAGATGTTGCACGAAAAAAATGGCGTAAGGACTTGGACAAAATCTCAGGATTTTACCATCAACCCCCCCCGATGTACATCAGTAGATTTAGTTCACGCATCTTTCGTTCAGTCTACGTAAGATCCAGCGGTCCTCTGTGACAAACAATCGAAACCGTCTCGACGATCGGGGTCTAAGAATGGCGTTCTGTCTTACGTCCTCTTTTAATAAGTCGATCAAAGAACAAAAGGCGAAAAAATAAATGTCTTTTGGTTCGGTGATCGATAAATAAATATTCGTCAGGGGGGTGAGCAACCTCTCAATTGTATTAATAGGTAAACTTCTCGTAGCTTAGCTAATTTCTCTTTCCTTCGGCTTGGCTATGTTATCATGCCACGCCTTCTGTACATTAATTTGTTTCCGGTCTATAAGCCGGTTAATCTCACGGGTTCTCTTTTGGTTTTGGTCGCTCGAGTAACCGGCTCAAAATATATGAATTTCCATCGGTTTATCCGTGATATCAATTATAACTTATTAATAATAACGTTAGAAAAAAGATCTCTTTAAGCGCGTTCTTTGTTCAAAGCCATTTTGGCGTCCGAAGCACTGTTATCTCCAATCTAATACCAGTTTAAGATAAACTTTCCAATATTGCACTTCACTTATCTGTTTTTTAGAGTACAGTCAAAACGTGAATGCTGTTCTCAGCAACAGAACCGCAGTAATATACCCAGAGCTCAAAGTCTTGACTTTTCGTATCTCGCTGTTTCGGTGTCTAAAGCAAAATATTGACTTCTTTTTTTTTCTTTCTTTTGGCCAGGGGAAAATCAATAGTAAAGAGGGATTAACGGGAGCGGGCGATGGGACTGGACCGTCTGTCGGTCGCTGATGAAAGTTACTGCTAACAAAAAACCGCCACTAGACACACTGAATAGATTTCTAATTATCTTTGTCGTGATAGTTTTTGCAAATGAATTCAAGGACCCCTGGGGAACTGAGGTAGAAAAATTGCTGAAAGATGCATAAAGTATATATCTTCTGTCCAGTTTAATTAACAAATTTTCTTTTTAAAGCCATACGTTTTGTCATTACTGTTTTTCTTTATATTGGTGCACGGTAAGAAAATAGATGTCAATGAGAGAGAGATGGATGGAGAGAGTTAGAGAGAGAGAGAGAGAGAGAGAGAGAGAGAGAGAGAGAGAGAGAGAGAGAGAGAGGAGAGATGATGAGAGGAGATGGAGAGAGAGAGAGAGAGAGATGGATGGAGAGAGTTAGAGAGAGGAGAGAGAGATGATGGATGAGAGAGAGAGAGAGAGAGAGAGAGAGAGAGAGAGAGAGAGAGGAGAGAAGAGAGAGAGAGAGATGATGAGAGATGAGAGAAGGGAGAGAGAGAGAGAGAGAATGGTGAGAGAGTGGAGAGAGAGAGAGAGAGAGAGAGAGAGAGATGCTGAGAGAGAGAGAGAGGAGATGGAATGAGGAGAGAGAGAGAGAGAGAAAGAGATAGAGAGAGAGATGAAAGTTAGAAGAGATAGAGAGAAGAGAGTGGAACGAGGAGAGAGAGAGACGCAGAAGAAGAGATTCTTGCGAGATGTGCAGAGAGTTTTATTGCGAAGAGAGAGTCTAGAGAGCTGGAAAGCTAAAAGGAGTAAGAATGATCTAGAGTCAATATTGCGCTCGATTGCGGGGATGGACGCAGAGAGATTAGAGAGAGACGAGTTGATGAGAAGGAGATGAGGAGTCCATGTATCTTGGGCTAAGTCTGAGCGAGAGAGATGCTGAGAGTTAGCAAGAGATGCTTGGAGGAGAGAGAGAGAGAGAGAGAGAGACTGAGAGAACTAGCCGAGAATGAGCGAGAGCTGAGCCGAGAGCAGATGGCCGAGAGAGCAGAGAGATGGAGATGGATTCCATCGTCCTCTTGCTCCGTTGCGAGTTTAGACGAGAGATCGGCGTTAGCTCGAAGAGATAGAGACACATCAACAAGGATCAGTCCACACAACAGAATGTTAGTTAAGGAGATTTTAAAAATCTACTGCAATTCATAAATTCTCATCAAAACAACAGATGTATAAAAATAGTGAAGGTCCAATTGATTTCCCTTCTGTATTAGCTATGGAATGAGATGAATGTAGAATTCCGCCATTTTATCTTCCTAAGATATGAAAAAAATAGAAACTCACAACTTATTATTCTAGCTGTAACTCCCTCCTACCGTATATAACATTCCTTCCTTCACATCTGTTTTGGTCGATTTTTCTAAGTATATTTTATTTTTAAACGAAGTACCGAGGAAATATAGATTAATTTTTTGACAAACATTCAACGTCTCTTTTAGTTACCGCAGCCTGACCGGCGAATGATCGTCGAAGTATCGATCTGCAGGGATCTGCGTAGCCGAACCTGGTCAGGGAAAATACTGGTAGCCCTCCCACCAGCAGTCAAGCCATCAAGGGTCTCCGAATACTGACCAGCGATGACAAACCAACGATACGCTGAGCTGGTAAAAATGTTAGCTCTACCAACTTGGATTTTTGACGTTTAAGAGACGATCCTACGGACGGCTGTTTAGAAACGCGTGCATCAGCTATCCCCCGCTAGGGGTCGCTATTACAAGTTAGCAAAGCATCGACCAAAAAAATATTTCTTAGCAACAGGAATATATTACTGTTAAGTGTAGTTAATAACATTAAGGGTTTTGTTCTTGCTGAAGGCCATTTCTATTCCTTGGGGAGGGGCCCGTTGCGGTTCATGGTTGCGAACGTCGTTTTAATTCTGCGGTTAGCTCGTGTAAACAAACAGCTGATGGCCGATGCGTCACGTGTCACATCGTCAAGTCGCGTGGTTTTTATTGTGTCGTCGAGAAAATTAAGCGACCGCCGACAAATCGGCTTAGAAGTTGAACAGCTCTCTCTCTCTCTCTCCTCTCTCTCTCTCTCTCTCTCTCTCTCTCTCTCTCTTACTGACTTCATCTCTCTCTCTCTCTTTCTCTCCATCCCCTCTCTCTCTCTCTCCTCTCTCCTCGCCTCTCTCTCTCTCTCTCTCTCTCTCTTCTCTGTACTTACGTAATCTCTAATATCTCTCTTTACTCACGTAATATCTATCTCCAATGACGTAATTTCTCCTCTCTGTACTCACGTAATATCTCTAATCTCTCTCTGTACTCAGGTAATATCTCTATCTCCAATGACGTAATTTCTCTCTCTGTACTCACGTAATATCTCTAATCTCTCTCTGTACTCAGGTAATATCTCTATCTCCAATGACGTAATTTCTCTCTATATACTCATGTAATATCTCTAATCTCTCTCTGTACTCAGGTAATATCTCTATCTCCAATGACGTAATTTCTCTCTCTGTACTCACGTAATATCTCTAATCTCTCTCTCTCTGTACTCAGGTAATATCTCTAATCTCTCTCTACTCTCTCATCTCTCTCTCTCTGTCTCTCTCACTCATCTAACGTAATCTCTAATTTCTCTCTATATACTCACGTAATATCTCTTTCTCTCCCCCAGCGGTTAAACCACCTGACTTACTACCGGAAGCTGTAACATGTAACTAGAGTCGCCCTCCCTGTTCCATAAGGTAATCGATAATGTGCATCTGCCGTTGTACTTTCAGTTATCAGCAAACTGATAAATGCCGAGTTATTGCTAATTTAACTGTCTGCGGAGTGAACATTGTTATCGATGTAACTTTAAAAAAAAAAAAAAACTAAACTAAAAGGATTATAAAAAAATATAAATGTATAAAAGCCTCCAATTATTTAAAAGGTGAATAATGGTGTGTAAAATTGCTTTACGAAATTGAAAATACTGATTACGGTTTTTTTCTTGCCTGAAGGTTTTTTCTACTTATATATGTAAAATCTAGAATTAAAGGTTTTCTTATAGACTTCTATTTTACAAACATCAGGGGGGGGGTTTACATTAATGTATGAAAAATGATTTCCCATTTACCGTTTGTAAGCTATGCACAGAAGTCAGAATCGATGGAAAGCCGTCGTGTTCACCCGTTCTTTAATGGTTGTCATAACTCGGCATTTACTTCATCCGTTAATACTTAATCTCTCGTAAAGACGGCGTTTGGATTTATCTGTTGCAGTCATTAAAGAGCAAGTAAGCTTTCTGTCGAGAGCTGCTAATCCACGGTGTGGACTCGCCCTGACAGACGACAGAAGCTGCTCGTCGCTTCTTTTCTCTTGCGTTTTCCTTCATTTTTAACTCAGGTGTCCTCCCCCAGACTTCCCGCTGCGACTGTTGTATTACATTTTTTACCCAAATCGACGCAGCGCCCGCAGTCATCCGCTCTGTGGCGGCAGTGGCCCCATACCTGCACAACTATGACGCGTGCCAAGTGCCTTCTGGTCTTCTCGACAGAAAACCTACGGCGGTGCCCGTTCATGCTTGTTTTAAAAGGGTTACAAATTTAAATTCAGTAAAATTCCATTGAGATCAATTTTGTGGGCAAGTTATTAGAAAAAAAAACCCCTGGTTTCAGTTCTTCACTTACGTGTGTTTATTGATAAACTTCATTGTTTCTTTGCGTTTGACTCGGATGTTCTACTTTCGCTTTCAGAAATTCTTCGAATGCTAACAACAACAACAAAAAGAATGTCAGGCTCTCTGGATATCGCTTACAAAAAGATTATGGAACAAAAAAAAATAATAATAACCGCTTTGTGCGCTCGTTTTACTTAATCCCAAACCTATTCCTAATCTTTACTTTACCTTTAATAACTGGTATCAACGCCCCGACGACAATAGCAACTTGTATTTTTTTTTTTGTCATATTTAGTAATTCCTTGAAAACATCAGGATGACAGCTTGTTCCCCCTCTTTATTATTACAGTCGTTAAAGCTGAAGTAACCATTCCTTGTTTTTTGCTCCGTGACGCCAGCTTCTGATTCGTTTCGTGTGTCCACATTTACCAAAACGATCTTATTTCTTTTTTGAATCTTAGTGCGTAATAATCGACTGTCGGTGTATCTTCCCGACAAGAGCTTGCGGCGGGTAATCTCCATCTGATCGTCTTTAATATATACATAAGTTGTATTATATCGATTTGCTTTGATAAACTAAATTTATATTTCTTGGCGAATCTTTGGAAACAAACAGCGCAATGTTATTAACCCTGATAATATACCTTCATCCTCGTAGTATGTTATATCAAGATGCTTTCTGAACAGAACTTATATATATATACTTAATTTGTAAGTATACATTTATTAATCCTTTTCCCTTAAATTGATGTTGTTATTTTAATTTCAAACGTTGAGTGGATCCTAATCAATAGATTTATTTATATGTATTCGGTCCGTTCGATTGCTAACTAACGTTCAGCTCGTGGCTCATGATTCTCGGATCATTGGCGCTCTGCATCAGAAATAAGAAACCGCTTTAACTTACCGATTTTTCTTTTTGTCGAGAGATTAAACTATGGACTACTTCTATTTTTCCTATTCATCATTTTCATTTCCGTTCGTCGGCAAATTGCCTATTTATTTATTTTTTAACCCCATATTTCCTCGATTCTATGGAAACGACATCATCGCTTTTTCTCCGGCTCAAAGAAGAAAGAAAAGTCGTGGTGGGGGGGGCCTTAACTCGCTCGTCTCGAAATCTCCTCCTCTCTTCCTCCTTCTCCTCCTCCTCTCCTTCTTCCTCTTCCTCTTCCTCCTCCCCTCCTCTTCTTCTTCCTCCTCCTCCTCCTCCTCCTCCTCCTCTTCTTCTTCCTCTTCCTCTTCCTCCTCCTCCTCTTCTTCCTCTTCCTCCTCTTCCTCCTCCTCTTCTTCTTCTCTTCCTCTTCCTCCTCTCCTCCTCCTCTTCTTCCCTCTTCTTTCTTTCTTCCTCTTCCTCTTCCTCCTCCTCCTCCTCCTCCTCTTCCTCCTCCTCCTCCTCCTCCTCCTCTTCTTCTTCTTCTTCTGCCGACTAAAAATAGATTATCGCTGGCGGAGATCTCTCGCCATTGACGAGATTCGGTAACTTCATCACGGTCGTCAGCGTTCAGATTCTCCCATTCAAAACAAACTCGAGTCCCCTTTCTTCCCCCCTGCCTCCCGTCACCAGCTGGGAGAATCCTCGCCCGGCCTTCTAGCAGCTCCATTTGTTTCCAATTTAATGACGCGCACGTTTCATCTCTTTAAACGGCAAAAAAAAAAAAGAGAGAAAAAGTTTAGGGTCTTTTTTAACCGGGAAAACCTTTGGGGGGGTTTAAAAAATAAAACTAAGGCACAAAAGAGCGGAGTTTTCGTGAACTATGCGTCAGTTGGTTTGATGTAAGAAAGGTGATCCCTCCGTTTATCTCTTAATTTAATTTCACACATAACTAGAAGCTAAACTTCCCTTTGTTTGCGTCATAGGTTTGGCTTCACTATGTATCCCGGGATCTTTTAAATGTAGGATGGCAAAAGTTGCTCGAATTACAGCCGTCCTTCACCTCTGTTTTCACCTGAAACTCCAAAAGGAAAAAAACAACCTGTTATCCGTTTATCAATGGCGCTGGTTTGCGGAGAACCGCTAATATACCGATAAAGTTACCTTCCACCCCGTCAATAACCAAGGGAACGTTTCCATAGTGCAATTATTGCTACGAACTTTCAACGACCGTTCTTCTCCTGATGCGACACGTGGCGCCATCAGTCGGTCTCCGTTTATAACGCGAGCTGCAGCGGATACTTCGCGGTCGTAGACGATCTGAGAGACATAACAATCGACCGGTGTAACCATTCTAGGGGTTGGCGGTGTACACACCCACACTCACGCACACACTCATATACACCCACACTCACGCACACACTCATACACACCCACACTCACGCACACACTCATACACACCCACACTCACGCACACACTCATACACACTCACGCACACACTCATATACCCCACACTCACGCACACACTCATACACACCCACACTCACGCACACATCATATACACCCACACTCACGCACACACTCATACACACCCACACTCACGCACACACTCATACACACCCACACTCACGCACACACTCATACACACCCACACTCACGCACACACTCATACACACCCACACTCACGCACACACTCATATACACCCACACTCACGCACACACTCATACACACCCACACTCACGCACACACTAACACGACACATCCGCTTTTTGCAGGTTGAAAATCAAGGTGAATGTTAGCGTCCAAAGGAGAGATGCACAGATGTTTTGGCCCCTATCAGCAGCACGTACCTCCGATCCCACCGGTGATCGAACCCGCGATAGAATGATCGACGAGCAAACTCACCACCCACTACGCTAAGACACCATCTAAGATTGCATTCCGTTTTGTTTTTGTTTTTTTTTAAATTTGCTTTTCTTTGAAATTGTTCTCGCTGTTTACGACATTATGGCGATAAAAAGTAATGTCTGTTGCCTTGTTCTTGTACGGGGCCGACGGAATAGATGAAGTGTCATTATCAGTTTGATGCTTTCATTCACAGCGAAATTTTAGCGATTCTCGTGTGAAACCCCAAGCAAACAGGATGTCTAGCCTGCGTCAGACCCACTGTGAAGATTAGCGTCATATGTGAGCTAATAAACTTTCCTTTATTTCTCTCAGATTCACTTTGTCAGCCGAGCCTAGAAATTCAACGGGAGCCATCAGACTTTGAGATGATCTTCACAGCCGAACGATTTCTCTCTATCGATCGTACGTGGACAAAGAAAGCGGTACTTGCTTGGTTCCCACACCTGGAGGTAATAACGGAAAACTTTCCTTGTCTTATTTACTAAGAGAAGTCTTTTTTCGTGTAATTGTATTTATTTGTTTATCATATATATATATTCTATCACGCCACAAAACAGAGAAGGCAAAGACGTAATTCGACACCAGGGGGAGGGACTGAAAAGATGAACAGTTCATCACCGTCCGCGTCACGATAAGGCTCCGGTCGTAGATCTGACGTGACGTTGGCTTTCCTAGGTCTACAGCGAGGAGGCAGCGACGGCGGAAACGATAAACCTAATTTGTCATCCTTCGCTCGAAGAATAGTTTCGAAACCTCTCCAAAGAAGGTCCACACCCCTATTCTAACACGCGCGCTGACGACAATGACAGACGTTTCAAAACTTCGGCTTCTTTTTTTTTTGTTTTGTTTTGTTTCTGCTTTTATGGTGTAGAGTTTACGGGTACAGCCTGGAATTGGTAAAACGCAGGCTTATCCCACTTTTTTGGAGGAGGAGGAGGAGGAGGAGGGGGTGAGGTAAGGAGATTTGGAGAAAGCGGAACTCGACACGCAGACGCTCGCACGCGCGCGATACTTTCACTTTCTTTAACGATTTATCCCTGAGACACGACTCACGGCGCTCCCTCTCACCGGATTCCCGATCAAAAGAAGCTACTCTCTCGGGTGCGCTGTCGGCGCCTAATCAGGCACGAAGGTCTTGAGTACCCCGAGTGTAGCTGGCTATTCGCTCAAAAGAACTAATCACCTTCTCCAGCGAGTTCTCTGCCGACTTAACGGATTACCGTTCTCTTTAACAACGCAGCTGTTAGTCGGTGCATTTGATTCGACTCTCATAGCATAACGCCATCTGCCGGGTCTCTCATAGCATAACGCCATCTGCCGGATCTCTCGGCTAAACAGCGACCTAAACAAACGGGTTTCAGTCGTTACCCTTTCTTCCGGGCGGTGAATACGCCGAAAGCCCAGCCTCTGTTTCGCTACTCGTTACTGTTAAAAACCTGAATGTCGTTTCATCCACAAGGTCAAGGCCGATGCACAGACATCAGTAAACGTGAAAATTCGCTCATTATAAAAAAAAAAAGGTATAAATTATGTGAACCGAAATCTTCAGGACTCTTAATAATATCCCATTTCTTATATACAGCCGGGCAGGCGTCGCGAAGCTGAGGCTGTTTTATTGCGGCGATGTCGGATGTAGATGTTTGCCTCTTACGGTAGTGACGTCATGCAATGTCGGATGTAGATGTTTGCCTCTTACGGTAGTGACGTCATGCAATGTCGGATATAGATGTTTGCCTCTTACGGTAGTGACGTCATGCAATGTCGGATGTAGATGTTTGCCTCTTACGGTAGTGACGTCATGCAATGTCGGATATAGATGTTTGCCTCTTAGGGTAGTGACGTCATGCAATGTCGGATATAGATGTTTGCCTCTTAGGGTAGTGACGGCATGCAATGTCGGATATAGATGTTTGCCTCTTACGGTAGTGACGTCATGCAATGTCGGATATAGATGTTTGCCTCTTACGGTAGTGACGTCATGCAATGTCGGATATAGATGTTTGCCTCTTACGGTAGTGACGTCATGCAATGTCGGATATAGATGTTTGCCTCTTACGGTAGTGACGTCATGCAATGTCGGATATAGATGTTTGCGTCTTACGGTAGTGACGTCATGCAATGTCGGATATAGATGTTTGCCTCTTACGGTAGTGACGTCATGTAATGTCGGATGTAGATGTTTGCGTCTTACGGTAGTGACGTCATGCAATGTCGCTGCTTGCCAACCAAGCTTCCGCTACAAGCAGTTGCAGAGACGTCTCTCTCTCTCTCCGTCGGGTGGGTCGGTCGGTTCCTGTGCTAACATTCCCAATCCCGAATTATTATTATCTGACGAACCCGGGTTGGGGCGGGGGGAGGTTAGTGATGCGCTGTCGTATCGATATTTCGAAAGCCGGCCCAGAAGGCTATTCTGAGGTGAAGTCGGTAAGTGCCACCGGTCCGCGCGGTGGGTCGTTTGCGAAAGGGTTGGGGTGGGGGGAGAAAACCTCCTTGACAGAAGAGCAGGAAAAAGTGTGGAACGTTTGCTGGAATGTGTCTAGAGTAAACAGTGTGGCAGTTCTGACGAGAGAAGAAAATTGACTTAGCGTTTGTTTTTGTTTTTTTTTTTTATGTTGTTAAAAGCAAAATTAACCCCTTTCAGCCTTTAAGCAGCCCGGTCTTCTGGCGTTCTGTCCACAGTTTTGTTAATATGGCTTTTAAACTGCTTCTCTGGATTAGGAAAGAAAGAAAACCTTTAACACGAATTGGCAATTGCATCCCCCCCATATGAGGACCTACACAGATATGTTTTCTTATAGAGTCACATTTATCACGAGAAACACCCTGGGGGGGGGAGAGGGGAGGAGGATGAGCAATTACTAAGAAACCATCATCCATTTATCCTTCAGCCTTGGACGCATCGCCGGATATCGCTGCAGGCCCGACCGAGCCGGCTAACTTATGTAATTCTTCTGTTATCTTTCCACTTAGGAGGGGGGAGGCGACCCAACAAAATACTACCCGCTAATTCTGATGCCAGGCAAATTCCGCTAATCAGTTTGCATGCTTCGTTTTCTCTTCCAACTTCGGCATTAAGTTGTAAAATGAAATTAGCTGAGTTCTTCCAGTCAGGGTTAGTGAAGGAGAGAGAAGACCCTCGGCTTTCCATCACTTCTACCATCGACTCCGACCTGTGCTGCACAGCGTTGGTAGTTCAGTCTGTTTGGAATCATCGGACTTCGGCTGAACGCGAGGAAAACGTATTAACTTGTTAAATAAACCGTCGATCCTCTCACGGCTAAAAAAAAAAAAAGGGGGGGTAATAAGTTCCAGTAATAGTTCCCCTGCCGAAGTCAGAAGCGCCTGGACTGCGCACCTCCTGGCGGAAAACCGCGACACTACACTTCTTCGCCAGAGTTTTTTTTCTCTCTTCTGCGCATCGGTCTACGACTAGAAAGATAACATATTATTGCAGTTTAGTGTAAGGATCGCATTATGCCGCGATTTAAATACCATCCCCCCCTTTTTTTTTATTGGTAAAGACTTAATTCGGGACAACTACAGCGCCATTTCGTACCGTGGATGCCGATCTCGGTGGTCACGTGTGCAAAACCTGATGTCGACGGTTGTGCCAAACCAAGCCGGTTTTATGCCGTTCCTGCTGACGGCAGCCCGTCGGAAAAGAAAATTGTTTCTGTGTTGGGAGCATTTTCACGATGAGCACAGCAGGTCGATACAGGAATAATGATACCGTGTAGCCAGCTTAAGCGCCTGACCTCCGCAGCCATGTCCTGCTACGCTAAAGTCTCAGTCTCACGTCAACTCTCGTTGATTCGCGGAACTACATTTCCCAGAAGTAGACGCTCCGAGAATTCTGGTGTGAATTTAAATAAGTTAATTTTTTTTTTAAAAAAAAGAGTGAAATTTTAAACATAGAAGAGAACTGGAGAAAACTAACAAACTTTTGTTTAGATTCTCATTATTATTAATTATTATATTATTATTATTATTATTATTATTATTATTATTAATATTATATTATTATTATCATCATCATCATCATCATCATCATCATCATTATTATTATTATTATTTTTTATTATTATTATTATTATTATTATTATTATTATTATTATTATCATTATTATCATTATTATTGGAAATATTAAAGGAAAAACTAAGCATAAAATGCCAAAACACGTGATAAAATTCCATGTAAAATTGAAATGCCGTATAGCACAGTCACGTGTTGATATAGTACACTGCGATTGGTTGTCATGCCGGCAGGCAGGAAGTGCCACACCCACGGAAGGACTACATGACGGCGGGCGATATCATTGCAGACCGTGGCTCAGCTAGTGAAGGCTATTCCATGAAGCAGATCGCAGCCGGACTTTATGTTTCGCAAGAAGCTGCATGCAAAACTCTGATGAGGATACACGAAAATGGAGCTGTTGAAAATAGATGCGGAAGAGGAATAAAGCCCCCTCCCAAAACCTCTAAGACTGATGTTAAGTATCTCGGAGTTTGCTCTTTGTAAGAAGAGGAAGCTCCACACCAGCGCGAAGCGATCTCAGCGGACGTGTGGCTGCCCGAAGCGGAAGCAACCAGGTGGAAAGGCTGAGAGAGGCAGCAGAAATGGAGCAGTGGGATGACCAAACCTGTAAGACAATGCTCTTTGCAGATGGGTTAAGTTCCAACTGCCCGGCAGTAACTGACAGTGGTTTGTATGGAGGCGGGACCGGGGGACCGATGTAACAGTTAGCGCGCGTGTTGGTGGATCAATACAGGTGCGAGGCTGTGTGTCAGCCAGGGGTGTCGGGAATTTGTGTAAAACTGAAGGTATATCGACTTCCAACAGGTACTGGCAGGTTCTCCTTCCCCAAAAGACATCTCTCAAGGAGACAGTGACCACCAGCATACAGCTGATGCGGTGGAAAGCTACCTGGAATATAGAGAGGCTGACGGAACACCCACAGAGATTCCTCGGCCCGCACAAAGCCCTGATGTGAATATCAATGAGGCTCTATGGAGTCGGAGCAAAGGGCTCGCATGCCAGATGCTAATGATGGTGTCGGTAATGCGTGCGCTGAAATCAAAGCAACCGAACGGGGTCAGGTTGCCAGCTGCAATTCTAGACTCGAGGGGGGGATGGTTACAACCGTCAGGACCCGTAATTCGCTACCCTTGGAGTACAGTGCTTCGAAAGGGGGACCGCTGTCACAGTAGGTCCAACGGAGAGAGGGGGGCGGTAAAGGCTGACTGCGGCGGTGATGGGGGGGCTGTCAGGAGCGCTGGCAGGCCTCCCTGCGCTCATGCTCTCTAGAGACACGCTGATAGCCGAGTCCCCGTGGCAGTGCCAACGCCGAGGCCAGCCGACGGAGGTATAGCGACACAGGGAGGCGATCACTTCGGACGTGGACCTGCCGGACCAACCCCCGCTGAGGGTTGGAAGGAGCTCGTTTCAGATTCCACGTGTGACCCTCTCATGACACCCAAAAGGCTTTCGCGGAGGTAGGGTAAGCCCCCCGACGGCCGGACGTCGACCATGGGTCCATAAACCCCAGAAGACAATCGTTCTGCCAGTGGACTTCTCTGACGAAACTTTGTCGTCAATTCCTTCCACTGCTGGGATATAAGCAGCGTGAGAGCCCGCTGAGGGTCCTGTATTGTGGTCAGGGGGGGAGGGGCCCTATCCCTTAATGATGACCTTTATTTATTTATTTTTCTAAATTTCCATTTGTTCCCTCTTGTTCCCCCTAAGATTTACATGTACTCTACACGTTAGCCGTTGTGGAAATACTGTTGTTGTTTTGTTCGCTCGTTAAAATTGGGGAAACAGGGACAGCTGGACCCGGAGAAGTTCGATATGATTCAGAAATGGAGACTTAGGGCGCCAAACCATGGTCTAAGAATGTTTCCAATTCTTTTCTATCAATTATCTACTGCGCAGTGTTCTTCGGGCCATTAGTACCTTTGGAAATAGCGACCCATCTTTCTGCGCCGTGGATTTCCCTTTTACTTCTCCGACTTCACGCTGAAGCAAGTCGGCTTTAATAGACGATTGTTTGCACACCAGCCTGTATAACTGCAGCTTCCTTCACAACCTAGCCGCACGCAGTGACCATCCTTATGAAAGACGATAATACGTAGCTTTTATTTTATAAATTCTGTTTTCAGGTGCCATTTTTCTTTACCTTCCAAATATCAGCCGTCGATAATGAGGTCTATTAGCATTTGTAGAAGCGCATGATATGAGCCGGCAATTATTTAAAGTGGTAGTCAGAAAGGTTACAAGATCGAACACGATAACATCTTGCTATTGCCATGAACTAAAACATCCATATAACTAATTTGCTAGGGGCATATGTATATAGAAAGTTTCAAGTGATAAAAACGTCACGGTTAATGATTTATCTCTTCTGACAAACAATTTATTTGGTTTTTTTTATGGTTGTTTTCTGTTTGATAAAGAATTTTCATTTATAAGTGTTGTGCTCATAACTTTGAAGGCCAGTATATATTTATCGTCCTAAAGTTTGCACTGCACTTCTGTATATATATAAAAAACCCTCGACACCAATTAACCGCTGATGTGTGCAGCCATTGAACACCAGAGCTTTCTCGTTTTTGTTTTTTTGGTCCATCTACCATCCTGTACTTTAAGTTTTTTTTTAATGACCGTGGGTGATATAATTTGAATCTGACTTGGCTGGTCAGCTCATCCCTAGAAGCTGTTCTAGGAGAGGAAAGCGGTCCAATCTGCTTTTATCGCAAACAAAGGTTTTCACAGTCTACCCAAAGATCGGGCTATATAGACAGATTGGCAGGTTGCGTATAGGCCGCTAACCTACCAAACGCCTATTGACCCGTTTGAGAGACATGACCCACTTCCTCGCGGTCGAAACTGCCGGGCGCCATCTACGATAAAGAAGTCCCAGATACGCACGGAAGGGGAGACAAATCCGTGGAGCAAGCCAGCTGAGCGATTTGTTGTTTTATTACCAGTTTCATAGAACCCACATCTTTTTCATCGATACTTTTACGTACTGAAGCCGTCCAACCGATACTTTTGGAGTTAAAGGGGGGGACACCGGTCAATAGGAAATAGACACCTCCACGTGGATTTTCGTCTCCCAGCTTTACAAGAGATAGAATTCACGTCGTGCACAAAGAAAGATTCTCATTACTGGTCGTGGCGCATATTGCATATGTAATAAAAAGGATGGCAGCATTAAAGCGGATCCGTCTGACACGTCACACAATGATGTCGCACGCTGTATGGGTTAGGGCTCAGGTCGATCGATCCACGACTGCTGTTGCTTTTTAATTAAAATTTTTTTTGAACGTTTTTTTTTTACCCTTCTTCTTTGCTCTGTTACTTAGAACACATATGAATAGTTATCGCTGTGCGGTAGGAATACTTAACGTTCCGGCAGAGCTGGCAATGAAAGTCGAGCCGTATTTATTCTCTGTGTCTTTGAAAATGCGGGGTAAATGATACAGCGAAACGATTCGCCAACTTCGACGCTGTTGGTGATGTTAACTGGGGGGAAGATTCAGCAACCGCGTAATTTTGGGATTTACTTTCAAATTCACTGGTTACCAACAGCGACGTGTTAACCACCGACAATCTTTTTTCCTAACTGTTATCCCTAGCCCGATTTCAGTAGTGAAGAAACATTTAAGATGCTGCACTTTTGTTATTGGTTATTTTGCAGTAGATGTCGCTGTACATGTTCTTGATAGTCTACTCGAGCGTCTAACACATAAGCTGAATTCGTGCAATATTAATATCAAGAATGTAGCCAGTATAACGCATGCAGAACTCTACACAAATAGTGTCTAGAACGCAGCCAGAACTCGTACACAACTAGCGTATAGATCGCAGCCAGAACTCGTACACAAATAGTGTCTAGAACGCAGCCAGAACTCGTACACAACTAGCGTCTAGAACGCAGCCAGATCTCGTACACAACTAGCGTATAGATCGCAGCCAGAACTCGTACACCACTAGGGTCTAGAACGCAGCCAGAACTCGTACACAACTAGCGTATAGATCGCAGCCAGAACTCGTACACAACTAGCGTATAGATCGCAGCCAGAACTCGTACACAACTAGCGTATAGATCGCAGCCAGAACTCGTACACCACCAGCGTATAGATCGCAGCCAGAACTCGTACACAACTATCGTATAGAACGCAGCCAGAACTCGTACACCACTAGCGTATAGATCGCAGCCAGAACTCGTACACAACTAGCGTATAGAACGCAGCCAGAACTCGTACACCATTAGCGTATAGATCGTAGTATAGCAGGGTAAACTCGTACACAACTAGCGTATAGATCGCAGCCAGAACTCGTACACAACTAGCGTATAGAACGCAGCCAGAACTCGAACACCACTAGCGTATAGATCGCAGCCAGAACTCGTACACCACTAGCGTATAGATCGCAGCCAGAACTCGAACACCACTAGCGTCTATAACGCAGCCAGAACTCATCGTTGCTACAGTAATAACGCTTCGCCTGAATTTCAAGAACTTAAGTACCCGGTCTTTTATATGTTTCTCAACGATATCAGGCTCCGCTGCGCCAGACACCGGTACTCAGTCATCAGAGCACGCAATTCCACAATGTCGTGCTTAATTAAAACTGGAAGCGTCCGTGTGTGTGTGTGTGTGTTCATATCTCATTACCTCGTGTAAAATGGTTTCCGCGTGTTGCTTCTCTAATCCGTGAATTCTCTGTACTTTACTCAGTGTCACACGCAGAACTGTTTTGTAAATATTTATCCGCGAAGATGTTGTATTGTTATTCTGAGAGAGGCCGAGGCAACCGCAGACGGGTTTTCAGAACGCAGTATGTCGTGACTCTACGCAAAGCAGCACCGTATCTACCTCAAGAGTCTTCTTGGCTGTGTTTGTGAAGGAATCCAAGTAGGATCTCTCTCCTAAAATAAGAAAATCATTTTCGCCATTTTATCTAGAATTTCCCTTCTTATTTTGTTCTGAGAACAGAGAGGTAAAACTCGTGAAAATGGCTGCCATGACACGATACAGATCTCTAGCCATTTGGTGCAAAAGCGTGGATGGATGCTGAAAAGGTGCCAGTCCGCCGTGTCTGACACCCGGGTAGCAATGGTTGAAAACGCTCTCTTTCGCTCTCTCTCGCTCCAGCTATCGCCATCGGCTCTCGCTCTCCCAGATCATCTATCTCGCTCGCTCGCTCTCTCTCTCTCTTTCACGTTCTCTCTCGCCATCGAGCTCCATCTCGCTCGCTCTCTCATCAGCATCATATCTCTCGCTCTCTCTCGCGCTCTCTCTCTCGCGCTCTCCTCTCTCTCTCTCTCTCTCTCTCTCTCTCTCACATCATCTCGCTCGCGCCAATCTATCGCAGCGCTCGCTCTCGCAGCATCATCATATCTCTCGCTCTCGCTTTCACTCTCTCTCTCGCATCTATCTCCACTCTCTCTATCTCATCTCTCTTCCATCTATCGCCATCTCTCTCGCTCTCATCATCATCATCTCTCTCTCTCACATCATCTCGGCTCTCCATCTAATCCAGCGCGCTCTCTCTCTCATCATCAGTCATCATCATCATTCATCATCATCATCTCTCTCTCTCTCTTTCACTCTCTCTCTCTCTCCATCTATCTCCATCTCTCTCATCATCTCTCTCTCTCCATCTATCGCCATCTCTCTCTCTCTCATCATCATCATATCTCTCTCTCTCTCTTTCACTCTCTCTCTCTCTTTCACTCTCTCTCTCTCGCTCACTACTCCATCTCTCTCATCATCTCTCTCTCCATCTATCTCCATCTCTCTCTCTCTCTCTCTCTCTCTCTCTCTCTCACATCATCATATCTCATCTCTCTCTCTCACATCATCTCTCTCCTCCCTCCATCCATCCACTCTCTCATCTCTCTGTCTCTCTCTCATCATCCTCATCATCATCATCTCTCTCTCTCTCTCTCTCTCTCTCTCTCTCTCTCTCTCTCTCTCTCTCCTCTCTCTCATTCAGTAAACGAACAATATCTACGCACGCGTGTGTGTTTTTTTATATAAAAGACGTTATATCTAAGAATTTCTGAAAACAAAAGTAAGAAACCAAGACTGATTTTAAAATCTGCTAATAAAAATATTTATTTCATTTTTTTAAATAAAAGCAGTTTTTTTCATTAACTTACGTAGGTATGGCAGTAATTTTCAGGACATTTTGATACATTCAGACTGTTGTTAGTTTCGGAACCCAAAATGGTTCACACTGTAGCTCTCCGGACAAGAAAACCACAGATTTCCGTTTGAGTTGCATTTCCTAGTTGTGAAAGATGATTCGGTTAACGTCATTTATATATGTGACTTCTGACTTATAATCACTTTGTATAATGGAAATATAAATTTTAATTTATATTTGAGACCCAAAATATTAGAGCTGAGAGAACTAATTTTATTGCATTATTTTAAGTGACATTTGAGAAATCTTTTATTAAAGATACGGTAGGCAGAAGAAAATCTCCTGTGTTGTGAAGGTATACGGTAAATTCCACGTTACATTAAGAATTGTAGCACGATCTGTTATTTCTCATAAGAAAAGCAAAATACATATCATAAAAGGAAAACAAAATGATTAAAAATACAATTTCCTTCAGGCAGCTACCAAATCAATAAATATTTCCTGGTGTGTTTTCTAATCTAAATCTTCCATATTTTTTAAAGCCCACCTGAATGGACGATGAGATAGTGTAATTTAAATTGTCTAGTCAGATTAAATATTTAGAGGTACATTTATACTAATAATTAAACAAACAAACGCGCTGTTTATATTTAATAATCATTAGTTGCTAAACAACTTAATTCTAAATTTAACGACGGCTTTTGACCAATAAGATGCTAGGCGACCCGTGCATTCCTCAATTTACACCATTTTTAACGGCAATAGATATTTCTGTACGGACTGTTTTCTTACAAAAATTTAATCAATGTCTGCAGAATCTCTGATTAGATATTCATCTATTTCCGTCGATCGATCACGAATCCCGACGCACTGCTTCGAAGTGCCTGGTTTTAGCAGCTGGAGAGGTTATCGGTGATTCGCTAAGACAAGGTGCTCGGTACCTAATCGCTATTCATGGGTCCTGGTTTCCGTGATTTTCCAACACCATCCTGCCTGCGTCGACCGATCGACCGTCGGGGTGCCGCTAATTTTCTGGCGCAAAGTGTTGAGAGCCCGAATTCGCGTTACGTGGAATTTTCGCAAATAGTCGTTTGTTGTAATTAATGCGCCTTCCGACAATCCGACAGGTGGCGGTAGTGAGTCGCCTGGAGTACATCACTAGAGGTCTTGACCCCCCCCGCGGATTTTAGTAAAGTTATGATGGATTAAAAAAAAGATGTACGATGGTTCTCCTAAGATTACGTCATTATGTAACAAACAAACAAACAAAAAAAAAGAAATATCAGCCAGTCTCCACAACGGAGACAACCAGGGTAAGGGAAGGGTAGTACTGCGATCATCCGCTAGAGAGCGTTGCCATTCCTAAACCGCAAAAATCCTCATTAGAACTCTTTATTTTTAGAGGAGGGAAGGGAGAAAAATCAGACGCTTTGGCAGTCAAGTGGTTAACCGCTGGGGCCCTGGACGCCAAGAAGAAGCAGTTAGAGTTGTTTAATTGAAAGAAAGGAAAAAATATCAATCTTGTCAGACTTAAAATTGCTAAGTGAACAGAGTAGATACCGATGGAGACATAGCAGTTAAGTCCGGTGTCCGCCGAACAGACTGCAAACATCGCTGAACTTCTAGAGGAAATAAATGTCTGGGAACAGCAATTAAATTTGGTAACAAGGCAAACCTCTGGCTCTGGTCGGACTTAGAATTTCGCTGAAACGGAATAAACTGAAAATTCTGATAACAGGACTAAACATCTAGTTAAACTTTGAAAGTCTCGTCTTCCCAGAATGTCTAAAAAATGCTAATATTCACTGTGAGGGGGGTGGGTGGAGAGCTGTTGCTGGCTGCTCCCTCCCTGCTCCTTTCGATTGGAAACCACCGGTCGATACCATTACAAAATGGCTGCCCAAGGTTTGACCGACCATGTCTGAAGTGACATTTCAGAAAGCCTTGCGCGGGAGAAAACTGCAGACAATGTTCGGAGGAGAACGCCGGATGGAGACCAGTGGAATACAGACGGGTCGCTGAAGTAAGCGGTCTCAGGGTCCCGATAAAAAAATACAAACGCCAAACTCTGGGTGCGAACTTAGCAGTCTAGCTATGCGCCGCCTACTGCCGATTAGAGTTTAGCAGAATAAACCTTAATTGCGTTCTGCATAAAGGCGGGGGGGAGGTGTTTACGGCTTCGTTATTGATCTGGCAGTTTCTGGTGAGATAAAAAGGAAACCAGAGTTAATTATGAAGGATTTATATTCTAGTTAATTTGGTTCGAAATTCTACAGCGATTGATTATGGCTAGAGAGAGATGGAGAGAGAGAGAGACATGACGTCATTACAGAGAGATATTACGTAAGTAGAGACAGAGAGAGAGAGATGACAATACAGAGAGAGATTACATCATTTCAGAAATAGAGATATTACGTAAGTACAGAGGGCGAGAGGGAGAGATGGAGATGGAGAGAGAGAGACATGACGTCATTACAGAAAATAAAGAGAGATGACGTCATTACAGAGAGATATCACGCGTAAGTAGACGAGAGAGAGATGGAGACAGAGGAGAGAGAGAGAGAGATGGACCATTTACAGAGAGAGTATTACATCATTTCAGAAATAGAGATATAACTAGAGTACAGGAGAGAGAGAGGGAGGAGGATGGAGATGCGAGAGAGAGACATGACGTCATTACAGAAAATAAAGAGAGATGACGTCATTAAGAGGAGATATCAGTAAGTAAGATGAAGAGAGAGAGAGAGATGGAGGACAGAGAGAGAAGATGACATACAGAGAGAGATTACATCATTCAGAAATAGAGATATTACATACGTACAGAGAGAGAGAGAGAGAGAGCGGAGAGAGAGAGAGAGAGGAGAGAGAGAGAGAGGAGAGAGATGGAGGAGAGGAGAGAGAGAGGAGGATGGAGAGAGGAGAGAGAGGAGAGAGAGAGAGAGAGAGGTGAGAGAGAGAGAGAAACAAGGATTGTAATTTACTGGTAAGTAAGAAGTACTGGCGAGTGAACACCATTACTGCAAGATTAGACTGTCTTGTACCCTTTCTAAGGTCTTCTGAAAGAAATACGGGTGGTAACCATGGCCTCCGAAGCGCTAGAGCGAAGTCCCGTTTCCCTTGTATTTTAAGGAGTGATAACTGTCTGTTTTGTAAATAGTTCGAGGTGTTCTGCGTCACTTACGATATTATCTCCGAAAGTCAGCTACGATCACGTGCTGCTGACGACATTGGCCACCTTATTTCGTCTGACTGGGTTCTGTATCATGCTGGTGCTTAAATAATAGAAGCCGGGCAAATCGTATTAGCGTTTTGGAGTTTCTTCTTATTTTAAAAGTGTTAGTGAGATATTTAGTGTCCATGTTGCTACCAACATGTTGCTGGCTAAATTTATGGTTCAGAAGATCAGATGGGCCACCATCTTGGACTCTTTCCTGAAAGTTGAGGGTGATGCAAAATTTTATTGGTTTTACTGAATCATTGCAAAAAGCTCATTTGTCTTTTTATTACAGAGCCACGAGGCCACGTAAATTTTAATTCGCATAGCGTATTATTAATTTTCAGAATACGTATTACTCTAAGTAACTTCAACTTGAAATATTCATTTTAATAAACTTTAAATGTTTAATATATCTTTAATCTATTTAAATGCTTCCAACATCTGTCAATGTTTTAATCGTTTAACTACTACTTATTAAAAACAAAGATTTTTCGCATTTTCTATTTGAATACTTTAATATTTTTTTAAAATTTTAAAATTCTATAGTTGTAATCTTTGAAATAGTTAAAAGAATTTTCACTGATTTTAAATGCAATCTAATTTGTTATTTTAAATATTTTAGAAGTTTTTTTTGAAAATTTTGATTAGAAAATTTTAATCTCTTTAAAAATATTTCATACCGTAATCTTAAAATATATACTTATCGATTTACCTAAATATCTTTGCATAAATTTATAAAAGCCTCTAAAACGTTTTAGGCAATAAAAACTGTTTTTAATTTTTCATAAGTTTTAAGCATTTTAATATGAATATCATTAAATATTTTGGTAGATATTCAACTGCAAATATTTCTTCTTTTTTTAATTTTAAAATATTTTAAATGTTTTGCATTTTTAATCATTTAATTTTTTGTGTTTATATATATATATATACACCCATTGCTACAAGGGAGCCAACTCTAGTAATGGAAAGTAGTGCTGCGAGTTGTCCGCTAGGAAGAAGACGTTGCACTTCCGACTTTGGCAGGTAGATGGGTCCCAAGTAGAACTCAGATGAATGACTAAACGGAGTATACAGAGAAAATCTATGAATATCGCTATCTTAAATTACTATCTGATTCCAAATGATTTAATTTCGTCTGTGAAAAGTTTATAATTATGATTAATAAAAAACATATACACATATATACGCATAATATGAAAATATAGGTGTGTGTATTTTAATTATTTATGACGGGCAGTTGAATATTTTTCCATATTTTTAAAAAAATTTTTTATTTCTCTTTTGATCCCCCAAATAAATGTTCTTGATGTGTTCATCGTCTTTTAAATTCCTTCCCTCCCCGATAAATCTTCAGTCCGTGGAAACCAATATTCCCTTCTTCTGCACCCATAAAGCTGGATGACGAATCAAATGGTACGGGGCCAAAAAATTGTTGACGAAATTCCGAAAATATATTTCAAACTCTATTAGCTCACCACCGGCCGTTAATGGTCAGTAATTAACGCTTCTGGACGTGGTTGGCTATCCGGACGTCTTCGCCGCCATTATTCACGGTAGAGCGAAGGCAGCGCCGCACTGCGGGGAAAAAAAGAAAAGAGGAGGATTCTCCTTTATTCCCCTCCCGTCCCGGACGCCTCCGGCGGCCTGGCTACACCCGTATGGAACCTAGCAACTCGGTTTCGTCTAAAACTTTGTTCCGCTATAAATCGATATTATTGCCAAGTTTATTCGGAAAGGAGATAGAATTGATTCGACAGCCTGCTTTTAGGATTTCTTTTTTTGTGTTTGTGGTGTGTGTGTGTGTGTGTGTGTGTGTGTGTGTGTGTGTGTGTGTGTTCTCCAGACAACACCGATATCGACATCTCTCCTAGCGTGGGGCCGGACCGACCCGACCCTCCGCTGCTCGCTTCTCGACAGCGGGCCGCCATAGCAGGCTTCGGGCGGGGGAAAGGAACGAGAACAGAAACGTTCCAGAACTCCACGGCGAAGAATCCCTCTCCCCTCGCGGCGCCTCTTGGGACGAAGCGAGATATTTCCATGGAGATTAAATAAATATATATATATATATATGCAATTAGAAGGTATGCATTCAGCTTTATCCCCTCTCATGTTAATGACAATTAAGAGAAGCGAACCTAAATGAAATGCTACTAATGCGAGTTATGATGCATTAGCTGGCCACTGATATAGAATCAAACGGTGTGGGGTTTTTTTAGCAGTGAGATCTATGAGGATTCCGCAAATACCGGGAGGTTGTAGTCAGCAGATCTTTGACTTTATACAAATCCCTGGCACCCTCGGCTGATTATGTTGCAGTCCCAAACCAACGTCGATTTACCAACACGCTTCACTATAGCTGCTGTACGCTGACTCTCTGGTCCGCCTTCAAAGTCTTGCATTCAGCTTCTTCTAAAGCAAGAAGTCGTCGAGCGGGGAGGGGGTGAAATCCGCCGTGTGGAGTAGCTTCCGCCAGCTAAATCTTTAATTTCTTTGTCTTGTGATATTTCCTTCCCAGGAGCCATGGTATTCACCACAGTGCGATGACAACCACTGCCTATATACTGTACTTCCGTAGTTCTCCAGCAGGTGCGCCACCCTCTGGTTGCTTGCATGACGACCAGTCGCAATCTACTACATCACCACGTGACTGTACTACGGACCGATTCGTTTTCACGCATGAGCTACTATTCCATCACGCGTCATCTACATTTTATACCCACTTTCCATAGTTGTTTCCAACAATTACAGGTAAATTTTCAGGGTTTGGATGGACCGGGCGCCGAGAACGGGAACTGGTGCAGTTGGAGATCCGGGTTCGAATCCCGGTCGGGACGAGAGGGGCTCTGTTGAGCGGTATCTCCCGGCAGGTAGGTCCTCCTCTACCGTAGGCGTTTGGCTCCCCACCCAGCAGCCCTGTTCCCCGCAGCTCGGCTTTCCTCGGATGATGAGACGTCTACGAGAGTGTGGTTTGTAAATACACGTGTGTGCAGAAGGAAAGGGGCACTGACGTCAGCAACTGAACCGTGAGTGGCATCCGTTGATGGTGATAAATCATGTGGCGTGATTATCCAAATGAAGTAGACAAAGCATGGTACGCCATTACTCAGGCCCCGTTGGTGTATTGGTTGCAGCAATAAAGTCATCATTATGCAGATGTGCTTGATATATATAAGTGCTCAGGGAACGGAATAGAGGGTCGATGTCTGGTACACACTTCAGTACATCTTTGCCTCACTGAGATGAAAAATCCAAGGTTTTTTTTTTTTTCTAATAAGAAAAAAATAATGTTTGATTGATAACTTCTTTTTTTTAATATCAGTAAAGAGAAGAAATTGGTGATATCACTAAATTAAGGACAACGATTAGATATTATAGACAATTTAAGACAAAGAGTTTCCCTAGGAAGGGACGCATCAGTATTTTCATAATAGCCCTCCCATTATCAGGTACTGATGTTCTCATTGTTATCAAAGGTCTGAATTTGCTTTTCCGCTTTGGTTTCCTTGGTAACCCATTTTGATTTGCAGTCTTGATAACGTGAAAGTCCATCCTGAAGTCCATATTGTCGGTGTAGCGCGGTATGCTTGTAAGTATCTCGGCACTAAACTATCTATAACTGATGAAGTGTAGGGTGGCTTGGAACCGGAGTTCGAATCCCAGTTCGCACAGTTGTTTTTTTTTTTTTCTCTCTCTCACTCTTTTCTTCGCCAGATGGCTGAATGGGTTTCCTCCCACATCTGGAAAAAGAATAGCTCTAGAAGGATCTTCCGGTACAACATATAAAGCGGATTCCGCGAGTAACTCCTGATCGGCTCGCTCTTTGACCACCATTTAAAGGGTCCTAACCGCGCCAAGGTAGCTAACTAACTGGCCTGGTCACCCTCTCTGCTCCGACAGCACCTTTCCCTTGTGGTTCCCTGTTGTGAGATATACTTAAACCTCGGAAGTCAGGACAGGGTTCGCCAAGAAAATGAAATAATGGACAGTAATGGATGGGAAGCCAGACATGCAACCTTTATCAAAACAATCTGCTCTTCTCCACAAAAGAGCAAGACTGTAGTGCAAACACCGATATGCTTTAGTGATCTCCCTTTCTTTTCTCCTTTTCCCGTATTTGCGCATTGTGGGTAAACCAAACAGTTAGTTTTTTTACAAATAACCTAACAGTTAACCGTAATAACTTGTATTTAACTAGTGGACGGTTTTATTTCAAACATTTCGCGATTTACAAGTACTTCCATCACCACTGCTGGAGTGGACGGAGTTGAGTAACACTCATGCAATTCCGCGGGACTTTAAAAAGATCTGAAGCTACAAGGAGGGGCCAGATCGGGACAAAAACAGAGTTTACTCAAGAGAATGTCACTTCGAGGCCGAAAACTGAGAGATGTTAGGTCTGCAGCATTAATGGCGTCCTGTCTCTATATAATGTGTGCAATAGTTTAGAAAATACTTTAATAAAAACTCAGTTATTTATTAAATATGGTATTCGATGTTAATTGGAAGTATTCGCAAAGCTTTCGAAAAAATGTCCGTGTATGTTAGTTGAAAAGAACCGACATTTGTGGTTAGAATAGATAATTTTAATAAATATTTATTTTTCAGGCTCAGTGTTTGTAGCCAAGAAGAGTTAGAGTTTACTAAAGAAATTTAGCTCCCTACTTTACGAAACACTGAATTTACTTTTACGTTTAGTAACAAAAGTCAGTTTTCCACAAACGCAGCCAATGGCGGAGCAACAGTATGACCCCCTACTCGGTTGTTATTGGATGTTTGTGCCCTCTAGCGGATGGCAAAATAATTTTATGCAAGGCGCCATAGTCACTTATATTAGTGGAGCGTAGAGAAAGCACCATGGAGCACCATCTGATCCCTGTTTGCCTGTTGTCGTTTTCTTTGCCGTCCCGTGACCCTCTCGTTTGCGCGCTTCTCCGGGGTACTACTGTTTTCTCGGATCTCTCTAAACAATTATAAAAGCCCTCGCTAACGCAGTCTTTAGAAGCATTTATTTATTATGCATTTTCTTCATTACAAGAAAGATTCTATTTCATTACATAAGTGGAAGTGTATCGACGAATGGAAAGTTTCCTAGATTAACCCTATACTATTTTTGCATAATGGATTCATACCTTCTGATCCCCACCTTCATGCAGTATTACAATTTCAAATCTGAGAACAGAAAGATAATGGCGATACAGAAGTTAGTAAATTAGTCCGTGGTGGCGATGGAGAATAACAGGTGCTCCCAGATTGACGATGGGAATTTCTCGAAATGACTTACTACCTTCATCAGATTTTTTTTTGTCTTTAAAAGTTTTCCTTTTCTCCAAGGAAGATCGCGCGTTTTGGGGGGGGTGGGTTTGTCAGAAATACTCTGAGCCATTACCGTTGAATTTTTTATGGAAACATTTTTTTTTTTTTTTTTTCCTTTTAAGTCGTTTTAACTGATATGCATGTTTAGGTCTCAGTAATTAAAAATCCGCGTTATGGCTGCTCGGTGGAACTCCCGTGTAAATTTGGCTGCTGCAGAAGCCATCAGAGCTGATGACGACGCGGATCCTGGATGGTGCAGCTGCAGTAACATTTACAAATAAAAACCCAGGGAAAGATAAAGGGCGGGCGGGGGGGGGGAAGAGAGACCGAGAATTAGACCGGTGCCCGTGTTTTATCGGTATTTTCAGCTTTAATAGCCATTGAATTTTGGAGAGTTCCGCTTCAGATTCCTTACCGTCCGCAGACAAAGGCCAAGGAGAGAGACAGCAGAGGAATTCGAGGTTCACGAGGGGGGAAAAAAATGGCTAAATTTGTCCTCAAGGCGACGAAGATCGGTCAAAGTACGAAATCGAAGTGTGTTGGGGGGGGGAGAGAGTCTGAGCTACACATCGCGAAACACAGGCAGCTAAATGATTTCTCTGGAGGAATGTAAAGGGGAAGCAGGAACTCCTTTGAAAATTGCGCTTTACACGCGATAGTTTCCTTCAGGGCAAAGAAGCAGTAAACCAGCCCAGATGCCGATTCGGAAAGTAGTACGTCAGGTATGTTCCGGGCCTGATTTATGCAGCTTCCGGTTTCCGAAACACCGCCTTCGGAGTTGCCAGACACACAGATGGCGTTCAGACGAGAAGAAAATTTGTTTACGTATTCACGTAAAGTATACACCTCGATAAGTCGAACCCCGCCAAGTTTGCCTCTATAGACGTACTAACCAAAAGTTAGAAGTTTCAGCAATGACTTCTACTACTGAGCTTTAACCGATAGTACTTATCTCTCGGATAAGCTACGTGCGTCTGGTACACTTTAAGTACGCATGCGCGGCGTGGGCTTGGCGCTGAGAGAATCGATTCGTGGACGACGCGAGACAGACTAAAGGTGCCACCTTCTACGATTATGGCTCGACGACGACTCTACACAAAAGCTCATAAATGGCGGGTAACTGACCGGAGAAACCTTTGAAGGATCAAAAACATGGTTGGTGCCCGGAACGGAATTTAGGCGACTGAATAAACCTTGGCTACCACGCGCAGTCCGAAAACATGGCTGGAGGGGAGGGGGGAGGGAGGGCGTAATGGTTGGTTCTTTTCGTCGCCCTTCCGAAGATTTGCATCACCTTGCCGCGGTGGAAGGGCCTGCGTGTCCCTTAGATCCCGAGAGCGATGCCGTCGGGAGTCCTCGAACTCCTGGCAGGATCACCCATTGGCGGAACAGTCGAGGAGGTAGAAACCAGACTAATATCAATCCGAACTGAAGTCCTCAGGAAGACATCACTGTAGAATGTCAACGGTTGCGAAGGCGAAAGAAGGCTGCAGCAGATGTGGGGTCTCCAGGCGACAGGGCTCCTGTATGGTTCGGAAACCTGGACCCCCGTACAGCGCCACCTGAAAGCCTTGGAGAGGTACCACCAACGATGTTTCCGACAGACACTGCGCATCAGATGGGAGGACAGTCTCACCAACACCAACGGTCTGGAAGAAGACCACGTGACGAGCATCGAAGCTTTCGTAAACCGAAACCAGCTGCGATGGAGCGGCCACGTGACGAGGATGCCAGATTTTCGGCTTCCAAAGCGAGTCTCTTCGGCCGGCTCGGTGAAGGATCTCGGACCTCAAGAAATCCAACATCGACGTCAACAACTCGGAGACCCTCACTCAGGACTGGCCCTGCTGGGGGGAAGCCCCTGTTTGTTTAACTGGTAGGTGCACTTCGAACAGGCACAGCGGCGAGGGGAGGACCGAAAAGGGATCCTCAGGAAAGAGTGTGAAAGAACACGGCTCTAAAGGGCTCGCCTCCCTCCGGGAAACACCTGGGCGGTCGAAGTTGCGGATCCAAAATTGGACTCATCGGTCGTTCAATTGTCCACCGAAGCCAGAATCGACTTGGTAGACGATCGTACTGGCTCGCGAGTGATCACCGACGATGACTCGCTGTCAACGGTCGGATGGCAGCTTAGTGACAAGAAGGGCATGGTTACATTCAAGGAAACTGCCGTTTCTGGTTGTCGTCTCTTGTGGCACGATAATGTATTTTTATGACTGATAGTTTACGACGTCAAATGCCATCCTTTCCCTCAATATCAGTACTATGTCGCTCATGTCGTCAGATTATACGGCAGTTCTGCAAGAACGTTTCATATAGAAATCTGGTGGTACTTGTGGTGTGTACCTGTAACGATTACTGTAAGATGAGCTGGCACTCACACTTCCTAGCAGGTGTAACTCTGTCACATTGGAGAAATGTAGGATACCAGTGTAAAACCTATTGAGAAGCATCGTATAAGCCGCCATGGCTTCGGGCTCCCATTACAGCAACGTAAAATGGTTTGTTATCTTTCCTTTGGCTCCGGGTGCCCCGAACAGATCTGTCTATCTGCGGGATGTTTGCCATTAAACAGCAGGCCGCTCTGGTGATATGGAAAGCTTCATCAGTATACTCGATCTGTTTTCTTCCGGGTAGCACTGACTTAACCATACCCCGTCCGTAATTAATCATCCTCAGACGAGGTGGGGGACTGCAGAGAATCACGGACGATTTTCACGCGGACCCGCCCAACAACAGGCTGGGCTTTTGTCTTCGTCGCTGATTCCTCGAACAATAGACGTCTTTGTTGCGCCGTCTATACGCCTCCGTTCTCAAATGTCTTAATATGTCTGTTCTGTGTGCAGCGAATACAGTTCTGGATGAGACGAGGAAGCTACCGTAACTGATGTCACAAGAGACCATTTCTACTTTCTTTTTCGCCGTACGCGAACCTCAACTACCAGGTTCGCGCTTATGGTCATCCATGTTCTCTATGCCCGTCATTAAGGATCAGCTAGATGTCATTACTTTCACCCAGTATGCAATTCCATCCAGAAAATTTGATATGAAAATAATTATTCACATTTACAACTAACTTGGAATTGAAGAGCTGTCTGTATTAGAAAAGCATTGACTTTCTTTCAAACGATTAGGTCGCCCGTCGGGTGGCTACCTTTAAGGTTGATTGTTTCCGGGACGGTGCTCGAGAGAGACGACCCGTCCCAGCAGACATTTTTCCGGCCGGATGGAGTGGGCGCAGTAGACAGATCATTGACTGCGTACTCGAAGAGCCGAATCGATCCCGTCCGGGGGAGATAGAGACAGATTCGGTATTGATTATTTACGACTTATCCGGCTGATCCTCCCGATACGTCGGCTAGCCGGGGCGGGCGTGGCGGGGAAACAATGACGGCTGATATGGCGATCCACCCTTTACACGGGCAGCGGGCGGGGGGCATGGTGACCCCGACGATTGATATCAAGTATACGTTAACTGGCATTGCCACTAAAACCGTATTGGGAAGTTGGTTAACCGCTCTTAAAAAAACACTAAAACAACAACAAAAAAAAAGGTTAGCACGAGTTGTTCCGCTTCATCCGCTTATTGGTCAATGACTTCCTAAATCGACGACAGGTGGCGGCCACGGAGGCTGGTCGGAGATTCCACGAATGCCAGCGAAGAGTGAAATGGAAGCCGAACACGAAGTGTACCAGCACCCTGTAGTCGTGGTGGGGGGGACCTTATGGGAGACACGCCGTCAGAGGGCGCGGCGGTCCAAGGTTCGATCTCTATTCTTGTGGATAAGAGTCAAAATTGAGGGCACCTGTTTACCATTTTGTTCAAAGACACCGAAAGAACTTAATGAACTTGGAGCAGCAGCTTAAGCATTAATGGGATTAACGAAGGCAGGCTCCTCATGGAGGATTTTCTTACTCTTGCGAAGAATTCGTCGCTTATGATAACGAACAGTTTTCTCTGTATTCCATCGTAGTCGATTTTTAATGGCTACATTATATTATTTCGTATTTATTAAACGTTTTTATTTGTTAGTTTTTTACCGTAGTCTTGAATGCTGAGAACGTAACTGGCAAAAGTATAAGCTACAGGGGCCAGGGTGGAGTCGGGAGCGGGGACCAAAAAATCTCGACATTTCTCGACGAGTTCTCGCTGTTTACCGAGACGAACGTTGTTCCACTGCGGCAGGGACGACCATGAAGACGTCTTCGGCAGTGGCGCCACCAAAAGGACGCGTGTATCGCCGCAAAACAGAAATTGGTCAGGCATCGATTCGATCATCTTGGCTACGAAGGGGGGGCGCCCGACTCCAGAAACAAACCCTTTTGTCCAACTAGAATAGATAGAACGGTTCGGTGACAGGAAGTCGCCGCCAAGTTTTGCGGATGCGGCGGCAGTCTCGCTCGCGCTCTCGCTTCTCGCTATCTCTCTCTCTCTCGCTCGCTCTCTCGCTCTCTTCTCTCTGCTCTCATCATCAGCATCAGTCTCGCTCTCTCATCTCCTCTCTCTCTCATCATCATCTCTCTCTCGCCATCTCTCTCTCTCTCTCTCTCTCTCTCTCTCTCTCTCTCCTCTCTCTCTCACTCATCATCATCATCATCTCTCTCTCGCCATCTCTCGCTCTCCTCTCAATCATTCATCATCACTCTCTCTCTTCTCTCTCTCTCTCTCTCCATCTCTCTCCTGTACTGACGTCTCTCTCTCTATCTCTCTCTCTCTCTCTCTCTCTCTCGCTCTCTCTCCCACTCTCTCTCTCTCTCTCTCTCTCTCTCTCTCTCTCTCTCTCTCTCTCTCTCTCTCTCTCTCTCTCTCTCTCTCGGACATGCCCGGAGGGAGAGGGGGGGGGGACCCCGGACAAGATTCGCGATACTAAACCTCGTCGAAGTCATTGCCGTATGGTTCACTCTCCGTGCCACAGACAGTAGGTCTGTCACTGTCTTCACGTCCCTCCGCCCGCTTTCTAACGCATTGTAATAACGACGGGGACCCAGATAATTGTAGCAGGGTGCTGTGACGTAAGGTAATAGGCTCAGTCACACCGAGCTATTTTATTACTCTGGTCATTTATTAATCTTCATAAAGAAAAGGTTGATAATTTATTTTTTAAAAGATTTAACAATAAGTTTATTTCCAACTTAATTCCGGCCGATTTCACTAAACCACAAACATTCGTTTTTACAATTATTAAAAAAAAAACAAACTCGACTCTTTTTCTTTCTTCTTTTTCACGGTTGCATAATTTGAAATTTAATTTTAAATAAAGGAAAACCTAAGTTGAAATGAAATTAGTTTTGACAAAACTGACACGTGGAAAGTAGTGCGTGGTGAGAGCTGCTGCTGGGACTTGGTTCTTTGCCATGGAGTGTTTGTCTGCGCTCATTATCCGTCCGCTGTGTTACATTTTTGTCTCAGATGCTACACAGCCAGAATTATAGCATCACACAGAGCCGGGATCTATATAAACTTGGACAATGTCACTTCTTCTTCAGACGTGTTCTGATAGATATTAAAAGAAATTGCTTTAATTTTCTATCTTGAATGAATAGGTCTGTGTTTTCATCTGCAGACGGCATTGCCAACTTCCATTTTTAATTATGTCTTTAACTTTTGCGTTTTTTAATTTGATTTATTATTAGTCAGCAGAAACGGATGATTTCAATTGATTAATCGCAGTAGTAGCTGGAAACCTTTATCTCTTCATCTATCTCTATCTCTCTCGCTCTCTCTCTCTCTCCTCCATCTCTCCTCTCTCTCTCTTCAAATCATCTCTCTCTCTCTTACTGACTTCCCTTCATTCTCTCTCTCTCTTTCCTTCTCTCTCTTTCTCTCTCTCTCTTCTTCATCCTCTCTCTCTCTCCATCTCTCTCTCTCTTCTCTCTCTCTCTCTCTCTCTCTTCATCTCTCTCTTACTGACTTCATCTCTCTCTCTCTCTCTCTCTCTCTCTTGCTCGCTCTTTGTGATACCTTTTCAAAGAAACGAACGACTGCATTGATAAATCTACAAAAATTATAATTAAATCTCAGAAAAGCACCAACACCCTGGCTTACTTTCCAACAGCGTCGCATCTTTGTTTTGCTTCTTTGTTCAGAAAGTATGGAAACTAAAATATAGAAATTAAATTCGTTTCAAGAATGTAACTAAGCCTGTATATGGCTCCCAGCCTCTTTTTGACCATTATACACATAATCTACTGCTTAGTTAGTTCAGATCCTTGAAGTCTAATAAATATGTCGTTTGTTTTAACGGTAGCATAGCGTCCTTGACAGCGTCGAGACGATCTGATGACGTCACTCAACAAAACATCGATGGGTGGCACGGGGCTGTATTTAGTTGCAGAATCAATAGCATTGGCGCTCGGCAAACCGTGAAGCCGGTCAGGGAAGGAGCAGAATCATTGGTACTAATTTATTTTTTAAAATTGGTTTTCTCGGCAGTTCTGCATATACAGTATTTATATTACTTTGATATTTTTTTTACACTTTGTTAAAAAATCTTTCACCCAACCAAGAAAACATTTTCACTCCAAACACACACAAACAAACACGGGCACACACACAACACACCACACACCCACACACACACACACACACACCACACACACACACGGACACACACATGATCACACACACACACCACACACACACACCACACCCACACGGTCATCCGGGACACATACACACACACACGGACACCACACGGTCATCCGGACACATACACACACACACGGACACACACACGATCACACACACCAAACACACACACACGGACACACACAGACCCACACACACGCGCACACACACACACACACACACACCACACACACACCACACACACACCACACACACACAACAACACACAACACACACACGGGTCATCCGGACACATACACGATCACACAACAGTCACACACACACACACCACCACACACACACACACACACACACACGGTCATCCGGACACATACACGTACACACACACAGACACACACACACACGGACACACACAGTCACACACACCACACACACACGGACACACACAGTCACACACACACACACAGACAGGACACACACACGGTCACACGGACACACACACACACACACACACACACACACCCACACACACACGGTCATCCGGACACATACACGTACACACACAGAGACACACACACACACACACCCACACAACACACACAGAGAGATAGTAGCATCAGTGACTTATCTGTAGCATAAAATCGCCTGATCCTTTTTACTTTTCTACATGGAAGAACACAAAGAAGGACGACAAGGGACAATTCTGTGGTACTACGATATTGCTTCTCGTTATAAATGCTTAAAAGTTACTTGGTTATTTATAATTTTGAAATCTATGAATTTTCTGCTTTGTCAAATGAACATTATTCAACAAATATATTAACACATAAATATGTAAATATGCACAACAAACGCTAAACGTGAAGTCATCTTTCACATGTTTTTCTTTTGAATTGAATCTTAAAAAAACACTTTGTTTCTTTTAAATTCTTCGGTAAATCTCTGCCAGAAAGTTATCGAGTACCGCAATCTGGGGGTCTATCAGCCTGTCACCGATTTCAGACCGATGATGATCGCTTTAAACAATTTTCTCTACTCAAACAGGAGATATACAACGGTGACTTTTCAAAATTTCTTTCAACCAACATAAATGGTACAACAACAGACAGCCATGCTTACATATAACAAGACAGCCAGATGACTTGAATGCAGAGACAAACACCTTTCTACTTCTTAAAGTTATTATAGAACTGAACCTTTACTCTCTCTCTCTCTCCCTCTCTCCATCCTCATCTCTCTCTCTCTCTCTCTCTCTCTCTCCCTCTCTCTCTAAAAACAACAAAACCATTATCGTCTCAATGTCTCACAAACGAGCAATTAACCTCACACGAATGTTTCTACTCTTGCAGAGCCAGAAGATACTCTGCTGATAATTTTCCCCTCTCCGTTTGACAGAACTGAACCATCGCACACTACACTCGGCTGGGCTCTGCTCGAAAAACTTCATCTATGGAGGAGAAAAAACTGCGATTTTTTCCACGAAATCTCTCAAAGAATACAAAGATGAGCAATTTTTTTTAAATAAAGAAGAATTTATTTTGTGTGTGTGTGTGTGTGTTGTGTGTGTGTGTGTGTGTGTGGTGTGTGTGTGTGTGTGTGTGTTTGTGTGTGTGTCCGTGTGTGTGTTTGTGTGTGTGTGTGTGTGTGTGTGTTTGTGTGTGTGTGTGTGTGTGTTTGTGTGCGTGTGTGTGCGTTTTTGTGTGTGTGTGTTTTGTGTGTCCGTGTATGTGTCCGTGTGTGTGTTTGTGTGGTGTGTGTGGTGTGTGTTTGTGTGTGTGTTTGTGTGTGTGTTTGTGTGTGTGTGTGTGTGTGTGTGTGTTCCGTGTGTGTGTTTGTGTGTGTTTGTGTGTGTGTGTGCGTGTGTGTGCGTTTTGTGTTTGTTGTGTGTTGTGCGTGTGTGTGCGTTTTGTGTGTGTGTGTGTGTTTGTGTGTGTTGTGTGTGTTTGTGTGTGTGTGTGTGTGTTGTTTGTGTCCTAATTAAGGTGAACAAAACGCGGGAAAAGCCACTTATCACCAAGGTTTCATCTGTAAGTAAATCGCTTGTTGCAAGATGTCGTCGTGAGCGAACTTCCCCATTTACGGCAGGACGTCAAGCAGACGACCGGGGCAGAGGATCTGCTGAACTAATTTCAGAAAATTCTAAGTTTCACGAACTTTTGGGGATAATGAGACTGGATCTGTTTTAAAACACAGACACATGTGTGTGTGTGTGCGTGTGTGTGTTACATATGGGTGTACCGGTTGTCGTTATTGAGAGAGGGAGGGAAGGAAGCCGGACCGACCGACTTAAGATGGATGGACGGAGGAAGATGTAGGTCGTTGCCCCGTTCCCCGCCTCGCTACAGTGAGACAATGGGACGATCTGATCGTCTGTCGCAATGAATAAACCGCCCTTTGTTTTCGGGGATTACGTCATGGGCGCGCGGGGAGAGCGGACCCGCGTCCGAGGAGCTGCCGCCATCGATCGGCTTTCCGGGATCGATAGGCGGGAAGCGGAA
>JACATO010000195.1:0-156612 GCA_018389105.1 Nautilus pompilius | reverse complement strand
CTCTCTCTCTCTCTCTCTCCGATCTCTCTCCATCTCTCTCTCTCTCTCTCTCTCCAGCCGACCGGCCGTCTGTGGGCGCTGGCGGAGGGAGGGGAGACGGCACAAAACCCGACCCTGCTCGCACTTCTGAGAGAGGCGGCCTGCTCTCGCTCGGGCTTTTCGCTTTGACATCCCCTACTAAGGGTCACTCGGGTCCAAGCGGGGCCAGCGCTGGTGTTTACTGAACCGACTGGTCGGAAACCAACCGCTAACGTCGCAGCTGGCTTCACTTTCTGCCCCCGCGTGAAGAAGGAACAAAAAATAAAGAGGTGGAGGGGGGGGGAGAGTAAAAAAATGTCATCGCGAGTTTATTTATCCCTGCATTAAAAAAGACGATCGCGGGGCCCACCCTCTCGCGCACTCCCTGCAATATTTCTTTTGTCTCGACTCGAAACTGTAGCCCTTCAAAACAGCGGAACTGACTGGTGGGTGGGTATCGATCGCGCCCCACCCCAATCTTTCTCGTTTAAAGAACTCTGTCGTATGAAGCACCCCTCCTTTGTTAAGTCGGGCTTCGTAAAGGGAACCAACCGGTCGCCTTGAAGTCTGCTTTTATATCGTGGATCCGGGGAAATCCTCGGCATGAGATGGGAGATGGGGAAACGCTAGTCAAGGGGCCCCCGCGCGCGCGAGGCGATCGGGGCCCCGGTCCCACCCACTGGCCGTTTCGATGCGTAGCCGAGACGCGTGTCTGTGACTCTTCCCCGACCGCGATCGCGACGGTGGTGCTGATGGTGGGGGAGAGGAGGGAGAGGGGGAGAGAGAGGACGGATCGGGTATTTGCCGAGACGCCGCTAAACCGAGAAGCAGCAGCAGCGAGAGGCTCCATCGCACGACTTCGGCTTTGGTATTTCCATTCACTTCTCGCATCCATCCATCAAGGAAGGAACGTGAAGATCCGCCGTCGCCGCGCCCGCCCGATCTCTCCCCCCTCTCGGGGTAAAGTTACGCCAACCGTTTAAAGGAATTCTGTCAGAAAACAGGTTATATAAAAATGCGGCTAGCCTATTTCCTAGTTGAACCGGCTGCATCAGAATTTCTAGAAGCCTCTCGTCGGATGTAACAAATTTAAATAATAAAACAAAAAAACAAACAAACCCCCGAACGGTAATTTAATGAAGGGGCCCGATATTAAACCGAATTGTCCTGTTTCCCGGTTGTTGTTGTCGGTGTTCCCCTTCGAATTTCCAGCGCACACCGGTCGCTAAGCGCTAACCCCGACTTCTAAGAACATTCGACAGGAGCGTAAGAAACCTTGCGTCGACTTACCGTTCAGCGAGGACCCGCCCTTTGATCGTTTCTTGCTGCAGGAAATAGGGTAAGTATCGAGCAGTCGTCCACCGAGACAGGGTTTTCCGAGACGAGCACGCGCCAGCCAAGAGCACTACCGGTCCCGTGGAGAAGCGGTTCGCCGTGCGCAGGCGCGGAGGAGCGGGGCGGTGATCACGTGGCCTCGCGTCAGGGCGATCCGGTTATCAACAGCGAGAGAATAAAAGCGGCCCGTTATTATGTAGGGGGGGGGGGACAAAAGGGGTGTGTGTTCTCTCTCTTTCCTCTCTATCTCTCACCTCTCAGCTCTCACCATCTCACCATCTCTTTTCTCTCTCCTCTCTCTCTCTCCTCTCTCTCTCTCTCTCAACACCATCTCTTCTCCTCTCTCGCACCATCTCTCTCTCACCATCTCCATCTCTCGCTCCCCTACCCTCCTCTTCACCTCTCTCTCTCTCTCTCTCTCTTCTCCTCTCTCTCTTCTCTCTCTCCTCTCCTCTCTCTCACCATCTCCTCTCTCTCGCCTCCACCTCCCTCTTCACCTCTCTCTCTCTCTCTCTCACCATCTCCATCTCTCTCTCCCTCCCTCCCTCCCTCTTCACCTCTCTCTCTCTCTCTCTCAACTCAGGCGACATTACGTCACACCCCTCCCCCTTTAACGCTCATCGAGACCCCGACGCACTGAGCGCTGGACCAGCTCGTGGTGAAGGTTAAACCTATCAGGTTGTACCCCCCCCCCCCCAGTGAAACCCTACCGGCCGCAGACGCTGTCACGTGCTGCGGAGAAATGGACGTCTGGCAGTCGCGCGCTTCCCTTGGAGAGAGGCTTGAAACTGAAGAGGGCCTCTCCACCCTGATTGGATCTCGAGCTTCTTCTCTTCGTTCCAAAGGCGTGCGTGGTCAGGGGACACTTTTCTCTCGACATCTACAGCGCCATCGTCTCTAGCCGCGTCACGTGACCGGCCTCCTCCGACCGTTTGGTGATAAAAGTTTTGAAAAGTACAGGACAATCGGTGCCCGTTCGCAAGATGCGAGTTTAAGCATCGAAACTTTTCGGTCGAAAAAAGAAAGAAAGAAAAAAAAAAACTTCGCGAATAACAGGTGTCGGGTTGGTTCGAGACGAGCTTGTCCCCGCGATGAAGAGATATCATCCACAAGGAAGTGCTATCCCATTTGATGGAATTCATCGCATCCAGTTTGGAAAACGGCAATCGTCTGCATTACCCTGTAGCTCAGAAACACAGGAGGGGGGGGGAGAATGGTCTTGAACCTTCGTGTATATATATAATTTAGTTTGTCTCCCATACAAGGCTCCCCTGTCGAAGAAGTATTAAATAGAGAGTAAATATCGAACGAGTCGCGCGCGTATTCAGAAGTGATGTTTTTATTTAATTCTTGCAGGTTAATGAACTGTTACGGGTGAGATCAGTGATCGACTGGTCGGCCAGTTTGGAGAGAAGTCCCGCCTTCGCAGATCCAAAGCGAATGCCGCCCGACAACCTGTTAATGTCCGGATAAGACGTGCGCCAGTGATGTTGGGAAGACAACTCTCCATCCCCGTCAGAGGTTAGTTGACATGATTTGGTAAAACAGGGAAGAGACATTGAGTGCCTCATGCTTTTACCAAAGAATTCCTATCGTTCGATAAAAATGCAGGCGGTGGGATTTCGTTTTGGATGAAGGGTTTCTGTATTAACAACACAGAAAAATCGAGGTAAACTGTAAATTAAATAAAATATAGCGACGGTTAGTTAGATGACTTATCTCCGAACTTCGAAGGATTTTCTGAATGTTTTTGTGACTTAATCGATAAAATTAGATATTAAATCGTATGAAAGATTAGTATACATACATACATACACACAAACATGTACACACGCACGCACACACACACACACACCGAAACACATACACACACATAAACAAACGCACAAACAGGTACACATACACATATATACGTACACATACACACAAACACTTACACATACACATGAACAGATACACATAACACACACAAACCACACACACATACATACATACATACACACAAACAGGTACACATACACACAAACCGATACACATAACACACACAAACAGTGCACACACACGTCACACACATACACATATGCACATACATACATACATATATACATATATACATATATACAAACACGCGCATGCACATTACACACAAGCACGCGAATACGGTACGGTGACGGTCAAAATTATTGAATCACGTGAAATTATCCAGATCTAACTATGACCCTTTGTTTAAACATTTGTTTTCCTGAAGATTTATTATTTATGTATGTCTTGTATTAAAATATTATTTTAAAGTGGCATTTAATGTTTACAATTTTATTTCTCCTCACTTGTATCTCCACAGGAAGTCCTTACATCAAGGTTGTCCAGTAGAGATAGCCTCATGTATTTCAAAACTAGGGCTGTTTGTCTTTATTATGCTAAAAATATTTTTTTTATTGCTACAAGCAACGAACAGTCGGTATTTTGATCTTAAAATATATAGGATGGAATAGTTTTGAAAAGATTGTATATGTTAAAATATATTAATAAAAAGTAATATGAAAGTAAAATGAAATATTATGTATCAAGACGGATAGAATGCAACTCGAAGCAAGCTTCTTTCCACTGGTAATTTAAAAATCGCTCCCACAATGCAATGCTAGAGAAACGACTCAGATTTAAATGAACGCACGGACATCACTAGTTCGCCTTTTCGAATTAGAATTTTTTAAAATCATATAGTAACTGGAGTGTAAAACAGGATAATCTATGTGAGGAACTCTGGCAGGAGAGAGCTGACGGTGACTTTTAGGCCTAGTTCTACTAGTGTCAAGTAGTACGTTGGTCTCCGTAACCTTGCATTGTGGGAACGTTTCATTAACTATCGACGGATAGTACTTTAAACTACGCAAATTACAAGCCATGTAATTGAAGATTATAAACCACACAGTCGTATAGCGTTTTATGAGATGAGTGATTCTTTAACTTTATGTGCTTGAAAAAAATATAAATTTTTTAAGAAACCGTTTTGTATCTTAATAAAGGCTATTGCTGACTAGAGTACTTCAAAACTGTTTAATGGAGAAAGTTCGCATTTAGGATTCTGCCTAAATGAAAGTTAAACAATGCAGCAGAATTTTTTGTAAGTTGATGCTTTTGTCTATTTACATACCTGTCAAATTTGCAGCTTTAATTCTGTGCTAATTGATTTTCCGTCTTTAAGTTTATTGGTACAGTTTTTTTAAAAAAAAAAAATTATTCTCAGTGTGTAGAATAAATTGAGTTGTGTGAGATAAATATGCTCGCTGAGAACTCTGGGATACAAGATGGCCGCGGTGAGGTTTTTGGATACAGATCGATTCGCTGAGAACTCTGGGATACAAGATGGCCGCGGTGAGGTTTTTGGATACAGATCGATTCGCTGAGAACTCTGGGATACAAGTTGGTCCGCGGTGAGGTTTTTGGATACAGATCGATTCGCTGAGAACTCTGGGATACAAGTTGGTCCGCGGTGAGGTTTTGGATACAGATCGATTCGCTGAGAGAACTCTGGGATACAGATGGTCCGCGGTGAGGTGTTTTTAGATACAGATCGATTCGCTGAGAACTCTGGGATACAAGTTGGTCCGCGGTGAGGTTTTTGGATACAGATCGATTCGCTGAGAACTCTGGGATACAAGTTGGTCCGCGGTGAGGTTTTTGGATACAGATCGATTCGCTGAGAACTCTGGGATACAAGATGGTCCGCGGTGAGGTTTTTGGATACAGATCGATTCGCTGAGAACTCTGGGATACAAGTTGGTCCGCGGTGAGGTTTTTGGATACAGATCGATTCGCTGAGAACTCTGGGATACAAGATGGCCGCGGTGAGGTTTTGGATACAGATCGATTCGCTGAGAACTCTGGGATACAAGTTGGTCCGCGGTGAGGTTTTTGGATACAGATCGATTCGCTGAGAACTCTGGGATACAAGATGGCCGCGGTGAGGTTTTTAGATACAGATCGATTCGCTGAGAACTCTGGGACGGACTTCTCTCAATATATATCGCATATATTTCTTTGATGGATATCATCGAAAAAAAAAAAAAAAAACCCGCTTAATTTTTGTCACATCGAAAAAGGGAAATAAGACCTGGTTTAGCTTAAATTTTCGCGTCATCTTCTTTTGCTTGTAGACTCTATTATACTGTCGCAGGAGACGTCAATTAAACAACGGAAGTTACAGAGCAGCGGTTGTTTAGTCAAGAAAGCCGTCTGCCAGTGTTGTTTCTTTGAAGGTCAGAAAGAAACTGCGATTCGATGAAAGAAAAACAAACCATCCGATCATGTCCACGGTTCTTCGATGAGTGGAGAGTTGTTGCATCGTGCGTCGTTAATATCTTCTTTTATAATTGCGACTTTATTAAAGTTCGTCAGGTTTTAACATCATCGGTGCACTACCAGCTGTGCAAGCTAAACAAACGGAGATTATCAGAGCTTAAGATTATCTAAATTCCTTTCCTAGCCTATCAGGTGTATTCGAGTAAACGAATTATTGGTTGGGGGCGGAAGAGTTACCTAACGTTGTCGAGAACAGTTCAGACGTTTGTCAAGTGAGTGACGTCAGAACAGGGTGACAGCGTCGTCGCACCATCTCGCACTGCTGTACGTATAGATACGGCTGGACCCTGTCGAAATTTCGGGTTAACGGTCCCTCTTCATCAGACTTCGGAGTTCCTTTTAGAATTAAATGTCGGCGCTATGTTAAAGCGCCTGTCTGGAGCTCACGCTGCGTAAGAGGCAATCGTATGGGGGGGTTAATGTTATCGATGACATTTATGGATATGGTTTTTACTTGGCTTATAGAAGATCGTCGGACAGGTAATGCCGAGATTTCTGTCTTCAAGAGGTGTCTCTGGTAGGACCCCGTAGATAGCTGAATACGCCCTTTTTTGGTTTTGATACCAGCCTGCGGGAGCCGTCATTTTCAAGTCTAGATGAAGTCGTGGTGATTTCTTAGTCAATGATCGCGGTTAAAAGAGACAACAGAAAAGCTTCCGCGCAAAAAGTAAATAATGTGTTATAGTCTCCCCCTCCTACCTTTGAGTGGGTAAAACGTTAATGATGAAGAGGAGAAGATCCTTAGCTGCTCTTTGGAAATGTAACAGCAAAGGGAACATAATCCACACTCGAGCTGCAAGCGGATTCTCCAAGTGAACAGACAAACAGCTGGATTTATATTTACGTCGATAAGTCTGCCTCCACATCCCCTCAACACAACTCAGCGAGTGAGAGTCATAAATATTTTGTTTTTATTGAGATGTAAACCTTATCTCGTTCTACCGCACGCGAAGAGGTGTGAGGAGGGACGGTCGAGGGTGTCTGCCATGCTGAGGAAAGGAATCTAAGAAGAAAAAAGGGAGGGCGAAAAGGAGGAAAAAAAGGAGAGAGAGCGAGACGTAGAGGAGGAGTCTAAGAGCCGAGAGAGAAGTTCAGAGAATTACCATCTCGATAGGCGAGCTAAGGGGTAGAGAAAGGAGATGAGAGGAGATAGAGTAGGAGAGATCTCTCTCTCTCTGAGAGAGCGAGAGAAGCTCTCTCGTCGAGGGGAGCCAGGAGCTAGGAGAGAGAGCGAGAGAGAGCGAGAGAGTATCAGCCTCTCTCTCTACCATCTCGAGAGATCAGAGAGAGGGAGAGATAGACTCTATCTCTCTCCTGCTTCTTCGTTTCTCTCTCGTCCATCTCCAGCTCCCCCTCTCTCTTCTCTTCTCTCTTCTCTCTCGCTCTCTCTCTCTCTCTCTCTCTCTCTCTCTTCCTCTCCATCTCCATCTCCACATCTCATCTCTCTCTTTCTCTTCTCATCTTCTATCTCCTCTCTCTTTCTCTCTCCATCTCTCTCTCTCTCTCTTCTCTCTCTCTCTCTCTCTCTCTCTCTCTCTCTCTCTCTCTCTCTCTCAAATATATGTAATCTAGACGTCCCTGTGTTAAACAGAAATCCTTAATGTAGATCGGTAGCTCGAAATATTGGCCAACCGATTCTTTCTACAATAAGCAATAATCCATCTTCACTTTTTCATTAATAGCGTACGTAAACGATCTAATGACCATGGCTGCGTGACCTAGTCGATGCCACCATGTAAAGATATTTCTGTTTTTTTGGTTCTTTTTTCAATCATTGGATATGCAGCAATAATGCATTTTTTGTTCTGTGCTAGATCTTTTCGTCTTTAAAATTGCTTCAACAATAAAAAGACATTTATGGCATTGTGACGAACAAATAATAGAACCGACTCGAATAACGCTCTTAAGCAATGTATTGATCCAAGTATCTTGGATTTAGTCCACGCTATTCTTTTCTCGTGTTTTTTTTTAAAAAATCTGCCACTTGTGCCCTTTAATCGTGCATTTATAGAAATTGATAAACCGAAATGCCTCCGAACCTTTCACGCTAAAGCTCTTACGATTTGAATAAAGTCTAGCATTGCTTTTGCATCATCAGAGATGAAAACGGAAATCTGTGCTGTATCAGAAAATCCAAATCTTATTTAAACTTTCACATTGGTAAATTGCAAGCATTTTTTCCTTCTTTTTTAGCAAAAGGCGTAAGCTAGAGGTGGCGTGGATCACTCACGAATTCGCCTGGTTCTCTCCCTCAGAACTTCGGGCAGGAGAATCTTATATTCGTCGTCCAAAGGGGATGAATGAAGAACATAAGTAGGCCGGGTCTGGCAAATGTACGTTACCTTATACACTGAAAAGAACAATTCATTTTTTTAAATTAACGTTTGTAAAATTAAACACAAGCACGCAATAAACGTGGTTTCCAGGATAAGAACAGAAAGCTTAACAGTTGGTCACGTCACTGCAGAGCGGTGATGGCAAAAGCTCGAACGTACTTTTCACCTTGGAGACCCGTTTATTATTTACAGGTAGATCTTTAGATTGGTAAGGGGACCCCGAAATGTTTAACACGAAATCTGTAGTGCCAGACTATCCCTAGTAAAATTATGGAGCAGCAGTAAAAATTATTGCATCACCATATGTTTTAAGATAAAGTTTTGATTTGGATTACGTTTGGCAACAGTTTTCGCTGGTTAACCGTCAGGGTCCCTGAAGTCAATGCGTTACATTATGTTTTTAAACAAAAAGTTGGCTTTTCTTTATCGGTCCGCTTTAAAAAATAATTTAAACATTAAAAAGCCAATCAGTCACTGTTCTTGTATTTATAAAGCCTCCATGCTAAATATCTTTATGTAGTAATGTCTATAGAGTAGCATATGACGTCGATTACATCCTCATCTCTACGTTACATGACGTATATTATATCCTCATCTATACGTTACATGACGTCGATTACATCCTCATCTCTACGTTACATGGCATCGATTACATCCTCATCTCTACGTTACATGACGTCTATTATATCATCTATACGTCACATGACGTCGATTACATCCTCATCTCTACGTTACATGACGTCTATTATATCCTCATCTATACGTTACATGGCATCGATTACATCCTTATCTCTACGTCACATGACGTCTATTACATCCTTATCTCTACGTTACATGACGTCTATTATATCCTCATCTATACGTCACATGACGTCGATTACATCCTCATCTCTACGTCACATGACGTCGATTACATCCTCATCTCTACGTTACATGACGTCGATTACATCCTCATCTCTACGTCACATGACGTCGATTATAGTCTCCTCTATACGTATAATTAGGAATTACTGGTGCTATGACAGCTTTGGTCTCGGTAGCCTCCACTAATAAAGTAGTAGACTTCGATGAATGCACACTTTGCAATACAAATCTGTTTAAAGAATATTATTTTAACAAAGGAAATGTTTGAGTGATGAATCAGAGATAAGCAAACAAAACATTGGATTTAAGTAGAATTATGCAATTAAACCTAAAGCAAAACCGGTTCTTCGGGTGAGGTAATAATTATGGTCGTCGCTATAGCAACAAAAAAAAGAAGAAGAAAGAATGCAAAACCCTTCCAAAAAAATGTTTTTTTTTTTAACTCTGAAGTTTTAGAAGAAGATTTTTAAAAAAGGCAAAATCTGTTCTTTCCTTAAAACTGTAGCCAAAATAGAGAGGAAATCGATCTTACTGATCAACAGATGGAAACAGCGTCCAGCGCAATCGAAATTGAGACACGCCTATACGAGTGACCGGCTAGCAGCGAGCGGATGCGCAGTATAGTAGACCACCGGGTTCGGTCGGGATTCCGCTCGCTGAATTACAGGGAGGTAGAATTTAGGCAAAATCTATTCGGTTAACGTTACATTAGCAAAAAAAAAAAAGGACACTTATAATAATTCTGCGCGGTGACCCGTGCGTTATGCTTAGATCGATGACGTACCGGCGCAGCGCGGCCCTCTTGGTACACTGCACAGAAGCGGGGCGCTTCTGGAAGGTAGATAAGGGGGGTTCACCGTAATTCGCGGGGTCGGCACGGATGCTTTCCACGTGAACGCTTGCTAAAAAAAAGGGGGGGTCAGGGGGGGAGAGTGTGGGGGGGGGGAGCAGCTCTTATCTTCTACAAAACCACAGCAGCAACCTCGTCGGAGCGAGCGTAAAGAGTAAGGAGGAGGAGACGATAAATAAATTTAAAAAAAAGCGAACAGAGAGCGGAGACCTGAAGGGAATCTGTTTTCCCTCTTCCTGCTGATTAAAACCCCTAACTAACCCCCTGCAAACGTTCGCGGGAAGAGAGGGAGGGGGGGGGAAACGACAGGAAGAAAAAAATGCGCTTAGCTTCTAGGAATCGAGCGTCACGTGACTGTGTGGGAGAAGACTGATACGGGGAATCTGCAGCGCCACCTACCATTTACCGTAGCGACGAAGTAATCATTTCTTAGCCTGTCCCAGTCAGGCTTCCGGTCCTCGCCTGATTAAAAATGCACACAGGTGCAAAGGGGCGGCAAAGACTTCTTTTTTTTTTAATTAAGATATTTAAAAAGTTTCAAAGGTATTTTAAAAAAAAGTAGGCAAAATCCGAGTTGGGTTCCCCCCCCTTTTGTTGTTGTTGTTGTTGTTTTTTTTTTTCCTTAGTTAGAATTTTTCAGGTTGTTAAGGGGTCACGGTTTAATTAAAGCCCGATATAGATAAGTATCCCAGGTGGCGAACACGTGGGACGTCGGGAAATTTCTCAACATACCACCAATTAATTCATTTAAAAATGGTTTCTATGGATGCGTTCAGGTCAGTGGACCGGAACTTTAACAGGGAGACCAGCATCTGATAACAAAGCTAGCAGAACCTTAGGAACACTTCATCTAATGTCAAGTTTGTTTAAAAAGGACAAACAAATCTTTTATATAAGTCCTTATTTTATGCACATCTTTGATATTTCTGTTCGGGGTGAAATGCAATTAATGGTGTTATTCCTATTCCTGATATCGTTAATACTGTCATTTTACGGATCTTATATCGTCGCTGCTGATATCTGTTTTAACGACTGCCGATTGCAGGCGCAGTAATATCTCACCAGCCACGTCCGATAACCGCGTCAACCCGCCCTGCCCTGTAAGTCGGTCATTTTCGGGTTGAGGTTACTAGACTGGATTAGCTCAGCGCCTGTTTGCGTAGCTTCCGAAATGATTCCATCTCGCGCGATCTCGCTCAGACCACGCACTTATTCCGGCGTTTGTTATTAATGTTTATAAATCTTGCGGGGGGGGGGCTATCTTCGTCAGGTTTCTTTAGGGGGGAGGAGGGTTGTGCATCCGATTGGAAAGTAAATAGAAAAACGAGTGAGAAAAGGGCAACAACAACAACAACAAAAAAGAAAAGGAGGAGAAGAAGAAGTTCCGGAGCAGACAGACACCGCGCTGACCGTGTTATCAGCCGGCTGAGTATTCTAAACAACTCTCTCGGATAGATCTCCAGCGCTAACGAGGAGAAGGCCATCTGACGTGTATACACAGCCGCCATGACCGCTGTTTTCGAGATGTGGGAGGTTTTGAGGGCATCAATCCTCGGGCGTTGTTCCAAACTACAGTAATCTGCCGCCCACATGGCTGCGATCTTATTTTTTTGGAAAGTCTCCCGGACAATGTAAGCTCCTCTCACGAGATGTTTACACAGCACCCAGACTGTCTACACCTGCGGAGACGCCTATCTGGCAGCTTCGCCCCGCTTCTCAAGACGTTTCTTTCCCCCCCCCCACCTCTCAAGTTCGGCTCCGTTCCTGTCAAGACTTCGTTGCGTTTTTCTACCCGTAAAAGCTTCCCTGTTAGCGCGGTGCCGACGTAATCTAGCAAACCCGATGATCTCTCTGGTAATCGGTTAAAAGGGAACCGACTCGCCCTCGTGACCCAGAGTTTGCAATTACAAGACGCCAAGAAAGTCGTCACACGGCATCACGACAGCTTCCGGGTGTCTCAGCCGGTTGCCGTTCAGATAGCTTAAATTCCCATACGGAGATTAGGGTCTCTACTCGGTTTGGCGCGATTAACGGGGTTTAAAAATGAAAACATTCTCTTTATATTAAATTGCTGCTTTGCTAAATGTCTAAAGTTTTCAATAGAATTAAATACAAATGTAATAGCAATTACTTAAATCAGCGAGTGAAGTAATCAACTCCATCTCCATTATCCGTGTGTATCACATTTCTGCTTCTTTTTGGTATAAAAATGGAAATAAAACGAAAACTATATATTTTAATATATTTGTATCATTCATTTACCTTGGTTATATTGCATGGAACCCTTTAACGGAATTCCAACCTGTCCGAATGTTTTAGAACGGACAATACATTTGCATAAATTAAAAGATTTTAAAATGATAATCTAACTTAGCATTGTCTACTATTCAATGAATGCGTGCGCACAGAAATGGTTTATAGAACGGTCTGTACAGCATCCACTAAATATGGGATAACGAACAATTTATGAAGAGGAAGGAAGGTCTGTTAATGTTCTTGCCTCTTTGCGAACACAAGAAAATGCTTCGCCATCATTTTATCTTCTTTTGAGAAAATCAGCCGCTAACTGGAAGTTTTTCACGATCAAAATACAGCGTTGGTTTCCTAGAAATTCTTCCTTCGTATCCTCCCTATCTTTATTGTCAACCGTTTCTCAAACTAAGGACGAGCACAGCATTCACCAAAACTTTGGATGTGGAAGAAGAAAACAAGAGATCCGTCCGTTGCGGCGAAATTCCGTGTTACACTGGATCGGTTGATCGACTCTTCTTAGGAAAACTCCAGTCTTGTTAAGTAGAGCCTCAAAGCAGATACCACCGTTTACATTCGGGGAAAGAGAGAAGATGCAGACATCCGTAACTCTGAGTTAGCAGTGCAATCAGATCATTCGCTAAAGCTCCTAACATGACGGTGATCCGAGTCACATATCCAACTGGGTAAAACAGCATTTCTAAGGCATAGAAGCGGATGGCAAAACTCCCTAAAATGAACTCTATTGAGCAAAGATAACTTCTTTCTTATCGCAGAATTCTAATTACGCACTTTTAGCTCAGACTGGCTCTGCAATGAATATTAAGCAAGATGTCGTCATAATGTATTTTCCAGTACCGTATATTTAATACTCGTAATATTTGACATGAATATTCTTGTGTTAAGAAATGCCAGTGAGCGGAGAGAGTTTTGGAAACGGCCTGAGATATTCTGCAATTCGAGTCCCCGTGTATAAAAAGCGAGGAAAACTCTAGAAGTTGGCCTCTTATTAACGACATTGTGTGTGTACGTGTGCGTGTTGGTAGAGGGCACAGCAAATTATGCACCCGACGGCACTTTTAGTATCTCTTAATTACCTCAATGTGTGTTCTCCTCATCCTCATCATTCCGCTTGGGGGAAAACGCTTTCCACATTCTTCCGCCCACGAAACAATAATTCTTCAGCTATCTTCTTAAACCCTGGATTCAAGCAGTTTATCTGTGGAAAAGAAAAAAAAACCATATCTATATATAATATATTCGATTTGTTCGAGTAACCCTAACATGTTGCTAATCAGTTTATATAGGATGGAGCGGGGCGGAGAAAACATAATTATAACTCCCCTCTAAAGAAAGCACAAAGCCAAGCAGCACCGAGCTGAAGAATCTATTTTTCGAAGAGTTTGGGCTGCTTCTTTAAATGTTTACGGTGAACACTACCTATGCCGATCGCACGCGGTAGCACCACACTGAAGGAATATTCCACGCTTTCGATAAGGAACACAGACGCATTTGGCTACTTGTTTTCAGACGTCTGGTAGAGTCTGCACGAGAATCGGTGATGATCTACGCACGTGGTGTATCTGGTGGAGACGGGCATGTGCCCGTTCTCGAGCAAGATGGCCAAAGATTTACAGAGGCGGTCAAAAAAACGTCGGACCCACCAGAAATAATTCTGTCTCGTTTACTTTACGTGCAATTCGACATCGGTTTTGTTGCAGATAAGTCGTTTGCCTCTTCCTTCAGTTTAAACGCGTTGTGCAATCTTACATTTCTTACTATGGTTGCGTCTCCTTAAGAAATTGCCACACCAGGCAGGTTCAGCTGGGAGGCCCTATAAATATCAAAACCGGGGCTTGATCGGACTCATGGTGTCGCATATGGGAGGCGTGGTGATTCAGCGGCAATCTACTGCGCTGTCAGTTTTGACGGGTAGAAGTTCGAATCCCGGTCCAGACCGACTCGGTTCGGCGTAAATATCTTGCAGGGTCTTTTGTTTGTTTTTTTTCTTCTTTTTTTTTAAAATCTGCCAGTCACGTGGGCTCCCTGGAGAAACTCAGATTTCCTTCCCCTTCTAAAAATGAGAAGTTCTACTTTAGACCTTTTGTCGTGACGGAGAACCGCTTCAACTATTCACTTCCCCGCTAAGACTCCGAGCCACAGATTTTCCCGTAGTAGGCAGACTATTGATGACGATGTTCCAATACATCTATCTTCGCTTTGTAACGGATCCGATAAACGGTCAATAATTTATTTGAAAGCGTCAGGGGAAGCAAATAAATATGGCTGCCGCGCTACAAATAGCTTCCCTTTCGCTAAAAGTATTTCGAGTTGTGCTGCTGATGTTGTTAGTCAAAAACGGACTGATTCGGATTGCGGAGAAAAACCCAAGAATTAGTTTGATAGTTTTTGCGTCTAAAGGTTTTTATCAGTCTGCTAGCGTCCATTACCCAGAGGCTGGAACACGTCCTGAAACAGTGAATTATAGTTTACTTTCACTTTCTGGACAAAAGCGAACTAGCAGGAGTTGCACAGTGCCCTAAAAAAAAAGCTCACTTTCCCTGTCAACGGGACTTTCACTAAGCCTTTAAATGCTAGAAGTCTTAGAAACAAGAGTTTTCTTTGCTTTAAGGGGTTTATCTTTGAGCCCTGATTATGCGTGTTATCGCCGTTTTTTTTTTTTGTTAAAAGTACTTCGATTATTAATTGTTGTTTACTTTGGCGATATTTTTTTTTTTTTAGAATTCAAGCTCAGAACCCATGAAACAGTACTTCTACAAACTATTCGTAATTAACACGTGCGGGTAGTTGGGAAATTGGCCTAGTGTGCATTTTCTGTATTAAACCGGAACGTTTTGATATATGTGATAAGTGCCGATACCAGGTGTAAATTGGATCATACACGCCTTATAGGCGATTCGGTATGCCATTTTGCTTTGAAGAGTCAATGCCACTTAGTGAACGTGTGTATTGCATCTATACAGGCAACAGGTGCGTCTCAGTCTATGATCAGTCGACTATGGCAATAGCAAGACCCAAGACAGGCTCCACGATGGTCGGTCGACCCAGAGCGACAGATCGTTACGGTGGCACTTGTTTTTGAGCATAAATTTGAGAGACTTATTCGAGACGGCTACAGCTTTCGGTTTAAGCAACTTGTGGAGGTTTTGGTGGGAGGGCACCTTTTCTTTTTAAACTGCTCGGATCGGCTTACTTGCTGAACATGTACGTGGTGTCCGGATATACATCACTTTTCCCATCCATGACCGACAGACACGAGAGGAAGCAGTCGGTCTGATGCTCAGTCTCGATTTCATATCGTCTTAGCCGTACGCCATGCCAATCAGATCGTGACCAGCGTGGTGGAAGATTTCAGCAGAGGTACCATTCTCCTTGTAGTGACATTTCCACAAGGTTAAAATGCATGCTTCCGCTCTATCTGGACAATAGTGGGCGTGATCCCCCCCAGTTATGGAAGTCAGACCTTTCCCCAAGTAAACATTTGTGTAAAGTACTTAGGACAATCTTCTGTAATCGTCAGCATTGAGTTTCCCTCAACATACAGTCAGGTAGCTCACCCACAGTTCTGGTCCATATGCGCACGAAAAAGGGAGCTTGATGCATCATTAAAGTGACTTTCTACTTTGGATGTTTTGGGGCTATGTCGTCATGTGACACCAAACAAATAGATATTAAACAGCTACCAATTTCTCCTTAATGAACACATAAAATATTGTATTTAATGAAATACAGTGAATTTTTAAAGCAAACTGCTTTGGCATATTTTTATCCATATCTTTAACTTTTCTACTCAACATATTTCCCACCTAAACTCCACGTGGATGTGGATGTGAATACAATTTCCAAGCTACCTTATTACTGGGGCATTCTAATCAACACTTCACGCCAACAGTTATGCCCCCTTGACAGGGCATTTGTTTCTGAAAACTCACAGCGAACTGATTATTCATTGACGTGCTAAAAAACAAGCAAACTATCAGGTTATGTTTTTCTCGATATAAAAAAGTGAAATTCTCCGTCATAAATTAGATGAAATGATGAAGAAAAAAACAGTACCGGATTGCTCTGTTTACTGGTAAGGTGAGACTGTGACAGGTTAGCGGACAGGTAAATCTGCAAAGATAGACAGTGTTTTAGATACTATAATTAATTAAGTTCAATGTTTTGCTGGTATCGATATTACCCCTACTAAAGTAGACAGAAAGGGCTGGAGTCTGGAATTTGCTTTTCGTCGTCAAAAGCATTCTATGAAACGGTATACAACAATAATCGGAGTGAGGGTGGATAACTCCACCCGGTCTCAGCTCTGATCTTCATTTTGGCATAGTTTGATGTCGTCCTCTACGTGTTGGGTTCAGCCGTATGAACGTTGGACGGGGGTCGAAAGGTCGAAGAGGGTGGAAACAAAGACAGCCATACACCCGGAAAAAAAAACAAAAAAACACCCCAGTGATTTCTCTAAGTTAGCGACAAAGAAATCAATAAAAGCTGCAAATTTATATGAGCGTGGGGGCGATCCCGAACCTTCATGGTGGCTTGTGAACGCTTTCACGTCGAACTAGAGTAACAACGAATCATCTTTTTTTTGTCGATTTCTTGATTTAAATGGCTTTTCACTGCCTCTCTCCCTTCCAGCAGCCAAACAACACCGGTTGGAAAACTTGCGAAGTTGTCCGCCCCTGCTCAAAATTCCGAAGTTGATTGTACATTAAAATGCTAATTGTGTTGGTTTTAGCTTTCCAAATATTCTACTGATTTGTTTCTCTCTAGGATTAAATGGCGTAGGAAACCCACGGGGCCAGCTCGGGAAGAAGAACGAGAAGAAAACGAAGAAAAACTAGTTAATCAGAAACGTTTTGTCTTTTTCCTCTGTGCGCATTGAAATATATTTTAGATAATATTTTCTATTGAGCCGTCTTCAGTCGGGCGGAGGAGAGAGAGATAGGGGTCGACTGACTAATAAAACACTAGCATTGGTCAAGAGATGCTGCCAGTTGTTCTTCATTCTAATTAACCCCGCTTGTGAGGTGTATTGTATCCTTCAGCCTTCAGATGATCCGAGATAGACAGCAACAATTTACGAAACAGCATGCGACGACTTTTAAGCGTTAGATTAAAGAACAGACAGAAACGAGAGGAAGACAGCATTTCTCACCCTAGAGTTAGTTACGCAATTGGTCTGAAGCAAGAATACTTTACCAGAACGGATAAACATGCTATTTTAAAACTAAAACCATTTTGTTGTTTTATTATTCTTTTATGCTGATTTAGTTCTTCTTTGATTTAAATTAGGAATCCATGTAGGAAAAAAAAAACAATAAAAAAACGATTATTTATTAAATCTGCTTAGCCTTGCTTAGGCCAAAACTTCACCTGATCTCTCGGCAAAACAATAAGCTCGATTTACCTCCCTTATAAAATATCACGTGGCCGGCAACGACGTCAACGACGTGACTGGTCGATAACGCTCTGGTAGCGCCATCTGTGAGCATGTGTTAAGCGTATTTTTGCCCTATTTGACTCGATTACAACAGAATTGAAACGAGATGTTTTATCTGGAATAACAGAAAAAAGTTCGGTACTTGAACGCCATCTTTGCGAGTCTTTTTTTTTTTTTAATTTTAATATAAAAACGATTTAAAAATATAAAAACGATTTAAAAATAACTTCCTTTACGGTTCACATAGATCTCGTTTAGTCGAAAATCCGAAAGGTTTGCAAGATGGCTTCACCGGGAATCCATGCAGCCAGCATCGAGAATGTTTACGTGCCGGCTTTGCGCCTACAAATCCGAGAAAATAGAGTCCGAAATTAACCGGTGCTTAGAGAAAATTCTTAACACTCGACGTGCCACTACTTGATTAATTTGTTTGTTTCCATTTAAAACATATTCCCTTCAGCCGAGAAATTGTAGTTCGCAATTTCCTTTACTAGTTTTCCATATTAATTAGAACTTCTATAAACAGGATTCGTCTTCGATAACAACCAATAGAGATTATATTCTAATCCTTCCTGCTGCCGTGGTGCTGTATTTTCGCACCGTCCCAACGCTTGTTTTATAATCACTTGAGACGCTTATGAAGACAAAGTTACTCTAGACTCTGAGCTGATTGCTTTCCTACCTTACCGTCCAGATGGATTAAAAGTCAGCTGAGCCTCGTCTACGTACATGTGCACGTAGCAGAGGAGCAGGTTCTTCCCGGAAGTCTCTGAAACAGTGAACCGAACCGTGTATAAGTAAATCATACACATACATACGGCGAGAACGGTTTCACGAGGTGCTTGCGTGAAATAGAATTTCTAAAGGCCGCTACTGCAAACAACTTAACAAGAGGGCGAATTTAGATTTCTACTGATCACGTTCATCTTTAAAACTCGATAGCTACTTCATCAAGCTGTCGCTAAGTCGCATTGGCACTTCAGATGTCGCTGAGGGGTTTTTGTGGAAGTTCTGGCTCTTGTCCGTCCGAATAGGTAGACTCATTCTGGCACGGCCTGGCTCCATCTTTGAATAGGATGTCGCTACTTTTCACTTTGAACATCCACAGACGTTTTTCATGCCTTCTCCAGGAAAGTCTTTTGTTATTATGCACCTCTATCGCTTAGACCATCATCGCTATAGCATCTCTCTAGCATCTTTTAAGGGACTACATAGATGCATGTATTTTCAGGTAATCAGACCAAATGTTGCATAAAAATCAACTAGAAAAGAATTTTAAAAAAAATCACATCATGTAAATTAGATCTGACGTCTTGGAATTTTTGTTATAAACAAAGAATTTCGGTAATTCAATTATACACATATCTCTGTTGTTAATCAAAATGATTACATTGGGAAACTTTTATTCTGCAGAGGAAATGCTTCTTCAGCTTCAGACCGCGTTATTAGATAATTAAAAAAGAAGATGAATTTGTTTGGGGCTTTAACGTACGTAATTAGAATGCAAAACTCATGGAACTACATGTAATAAACAAACATGATCTGAAAATCAAGCTGTTTGAGGTAAGCAAAAGTTACGCTCCGTCATTTGCAGGTGTACCGATTGCCTTTGACTGTATAGTCAAAATTTTAGCTGCTACCTTAATTTGAAATATATTCTAAAAATTATAAATAAGAACTGAAGCAGGGAGATGAGGTCATTCGATCGTGCAGGCGCTGGAATCTCCGTATTTATACAAGAGCGAGGCGCGCGTCTCGGCCCAGTACCTCAAGAGACATCTTAGGCCGTGTTTACCTAATTTGACCAAATTGTCAATGTACACAGAATGCGCTGGATCGAGTCCAATCTGACAGCCAGCGTTAACACTTCGCCAAGGTTTGTTTATATGGCATATCTACTTGCCGAACGCATCTGCCCGGGTCGAGGGGTGTAAAGTGGAACTTTACCAAGCCGACTTTAAAATTTGAGGGATCCACAGAAAGAGAACACACGCACGCACTATATATATTTTTTGACTTATTGATAATTAGCAATATTTTTAAAGCTTAATTATTTTTTTTTTTTTAAAAAGAAAGTTTATCATGTAAAATTATCTTCACCGCTAGCCCTGGTATTCCAGGAAAGTCAGGTGAGACTTTCCACACGCTATTTCAAACTTGTACAGCTTACATTCCATAAACATACATAAATATGATTTTTCAAAAGCTCCTGAGATACGCATTCGTCCTTTACTGATGATAACTTGAGAAACCGTGTTCTTCAGAACAAACGTATGTATAATTATTACCGTTGTCAGTTAGACGAGACGGATAGGAAAACAATAGATGTGGTGGAGGTGAATGTGAGGATATAAAGGGTAGTTCTAAAAATCTGTTAGATGTTTTTTCTTTGAAATATTTTAAAAAAAAATTATTGATTTTAAAAGATGGATTCATTTTCCATCTTTATCTGGAAACTTGTGGAAGCTTTGCTTATAAAAACGTTCTACAATTTTACTGCTATTTTCAACAGCGACATCTAGTGTAATTATGGAAACCATTTTTGTAAAAAAAATTTTAAAAAACTGAGACTTTAAGTGTATATATTTTCTCATCTTGTTACGAATGAGTTTGCTATAAAGTGTAAAAAGCCAGGGGTTTCATTGGAAATTAGCGAAGCATGAATCATCGCAAACAAGCAAAGCCTTCAGCTTGTTACTTCGGCCTGGACTCAATGGAGGATGACAATTCCGTGTCCTACACCGACGTCTTCAAGGGGAGACAACAATGGCAAGAAAGCATATTGTGGGATACACGTAAACCATCTGCGCCGAGCATATATACAGCACTTTTATTATTGTGTATACAACCAGCTCCCCTCCTCCCTACCCTTTATTTCCCAAGAGGGAGGAAATGTAGAGCTGTATCTGATGAAGATGACGCCATCGCTCTGGAGAGAGGCCTGATAGTGTTAAAGTAAACCAAGGATTCGCATAAGGCAGAATGAAAATAACCATGATTCGGTGGCTTTGTTTTACTTATTTCAAAAAGAAAGAATCGTTTTTAAAGAAGTGGAGGAAACCTCAAGCGGTAGCGCACAAGGTTCCGTTCAGCCTCTCGAACTTCCAACCTCCAGAAACACCATCGGAGACAAGAGCCTCGTTTTGGTGACTTCTTCGCATCTGCGATGTCGTCCCGCTGACGTCGATTTCGTTGACCCTTCTGATGTCTTATAAAAACCTTCCTTTCTCTTTTCCAAGTCGTGCAGTTTCAGAACAAGCCTTCCCTCATCTTTTTTTCTCTCTCTCTCTCCCCCTCCCGGCGGAAGAAGAAGTCATTTATTCGAGAAAAAAAAACAAAAACAAAATTACAGCAGGAGATTTTCTTCTGCCTTCTTGTTACCTCCCTTGCACTATTACCGAAGTCTGCCTCGGAAGCAAATGCATCCGTTCTCCAGACAAACGTTTTTTCGGCAGAATTTCTCTTCCCCGTGAAAACAATAGCCCGGTCTGTCCCGTACTGACGTAAGATCGCCAGCTCAAGGGCTCCGAGGTTAGAACGCGGCCGTGTCCCGACTGCTGTAGTTTCAATCCTAATGGCCGAGCGAGCCGTAATGATCCACCTCTCGGTGCTCAGACATTCCGCAGAGAATCCCAGGCCAGCGTTATTTCTATCTATAATCTGTTCTTACCCGTCTGGTGGTTTTAATTTGTTTGCACTCGTCGACAACCGAAACGGTTTGGAAATCCAAGAACTCTACTGACGGCTTCTGGGCAGCTTTGCGTCAAAAAACACTTTAAAAAAAAAAAAAAAAAAAAGGGTCAGCCTCGCTTTTCAGCTGCCATCTTAAATCACGTGGTGGATAATTGTGTGTTTTTGGCAGCTCGCGTTGCCCAATAAAGCTTCGGTTCTATTCCGGTAGTCGTACCAAATCAAACTGAATCCTGTTTGTTTCTTTCTGTTGTTTTACACGTCTCGTTAAGGTGGGTTTATAAACTCAGAATTGCGACGGCGAGTTAAAAATCTTGCGGTGAAGGCAGTCAAAGCAACACCCGACACCGATTCTATAACTTCTGGGCTAATCAGAAGAATAAGGCTCTCCCGCTAAAAAAAACACTAACACGTGAGGTTTCGCCCATTTACTACGAATTCTGCGACGGCTTCACCGACAAACGGCACCGGAGTTACGGCGGATCATTTCCGTTATCACTGAATAGAATCCAAGACTTAGACATCTTAATAGATCTATGTGTGTGTTTGGTAAAAGACTTAGGAGTCGATGAAATGCACGGCTAGAGGTTGTTGTTATTAATAATAAAACTCTGCTTCCGACACAGTTGCTGGATGGCTTGTGGTTTAGTCACGATGTCTAACTATAGTGAATCTGGGTAATTTCAAAAGTTCTACATGAGACCGCCATTGGTTGCGTCCTATATTGCGCTCGGTATCACTCTGTAAAGTCGGTTGGAGTTGTCTCCTGGCGACTACAAGGGGAGCAACTCGGTCAGTGTTGTCCATCATGCCAGACACTTCCGACATCGGACATAAGAGATCTTCATAGTAATCTGAAAACACGTGACCACTAGCAGGAATTAAACTCTCTAGCCTCGACATTCAAGGTCGCGTGGAGAGTCACTAAGACGTTTGGCATATTAAAACAGAGGAAGCAGATGTACATGCTCAGGTTTTTCTTATTTCAGACTATAAAGGCTGATAATTTAAAAATCTATAAGCGTCGAAGTGGCCCAAAAGTTTACTTATTTTTCCTTTAAATTTTAATAATAAGAATTGTGAACGCGCAAATTAAATATTAAAAAAAAAAAAAAAATACATTGGACAGATAGCTTGGCGCGAGACAGACGGCTCAGACGAGTTGAAATACCCGCTGCGCCATCTGTGACCGAAAGCAGAACTACTCTCAGCTTTATCGGCGATCTTCAGAGCACTAGAGTTTCTGAGACAGGATATTTACCGCCGGCGCATTATCGTGGTCGGCTGCGGGTCAGGGATACACGGCACAGCGAACTAACCATGCTGCCAGAAGTCGAGCCTCCCAAGTCTAGACAACGCGCGAGACTCGCAGTATCGCTGACGGTCCCCCCCCCTCTCTCTCTCTATCTATCTCGTCATCTCTCTCTATCTCTCTATCTCTAGATAATCAGAGCATCTATCTCTCACTCTCTCCCTCTCTACCTCTGCTCTCTCTCCTCGCTCTCTCTCTCCTCTCTCCCTCCTCCTTGTAATATACTCTCCTCTCTCTCCTCCACGTAAGAGCGATCAGCTCTCTCTCTCTCTCTCTCGCATCATCTCTCCTCTCTCGTTTATCGCCTCTCATCTCTCTCTCTCTCTCTCCGCTCTCTCTCCTGTCTTACCGTCTTCTCTCTCTCTCTCCCTCTCTCTCTCTGTGTAATAGCGCTTAATCGTCAATCTCTCTTCTCTCCATCTCTCTCTGTCTCTAAATCTCATCTCTCTCTCTCTTCCTCTCTCTCTCCCTCTCGTCTAACTCCCTCTCTCTCTCTCTCCCTCTCTCTCCATCTCTCCTCTCTGTAAAAATAACGATCTCTCATCTCTCGTCCTCCTCCCTCTCTCTCTCTATAACACTCTCCTCTCTTCTCTCTCTCGCTCTCTCCCTCGGCTCAACATCCAGCTCTCAGCCGTTTGCTCTCGATCTTCAAAACAAAGATTCCTTACTCTCTCCCTCCCTTTTCTCCTCTTTTTCTCCTCTTCTCTCTTTTCTCCAACCCGATCGATCAAGAAAGAAACTGCTCGGCAACGCCCGGTCAAGGACGACCAACTCGGCAGCAGATGATGGGGAAGGAAATGCATTCAAGAGTTAATAAGATGGTTGGAGTCTTCGTTTGGTGAGAACGGTGCGGAATCTCACGAAGGACCGATCATCTTCACCAAAGTAAAATACACTACATTAAAAATTATTCTGAAGAATAGGCAGTGGAGGAAATACGAACTGTTAGCCGGTGTTCAGTCAGCCCTGGGGGTGCCACTGTATCGAGACCCAAATCTGGACGACAGTTTGTAGTTAGGTCGGCTCAGGTGTGGCAAGCACTAACGGACACACCTGCGAAACTTGGCAGGATGGCCTTTGAATGTCAATAAACATTACCGGCCACGCGGTTAGTTCATCGCTTACCACGTCTCTGAACAACCTTCGCTGGGGGGGGGGGGGAAGCTTACGGTTCGTGAACGAGCACCTGCATTGTATTCTGTCTGCAGCGGGGGGAGGGGGATGGGATGTTCGCCCCCCCCCCCCCAGCCGACCTGGTACCAGCGAAAATGACGCTGGAAATCGCCCCGATCCGATGAATCGTTGCCGATGTTAAGCCTCTCGCTACTGATGCAATCGAAAACTGAGCAGAGGCGGAGCAAATATCCGCGGCCGGTCCCTCGCCGAAAACAGCCACTTGCCTGCCAACGTGGGATTTATTGATAAATTGACCCCACCTTCCGTTACGACCTCATCGCCGACTTATCCCGCTCTTCTAATGCAAAGATGCTTAACGAAGGCTACCGGAGAAGACTGGGAGTCCCGACACGGGGCTGTGATTGATTACGTAAAACTTGATAAGTCGAGTGTTTACCCCGCCAAAACCAAACAAAAAAGAAGAAATAAAGGACAGAGAAACTTGATTTATTAATTTTCATTACGGTAACTCGCTTAAGTAGGTACCTTGGCAAGACACCAGTCGCGCGGCGTGAGTGATTTGTGTTAATATTGTCCTGATTAATAGCGCCGTCTGGAGGGAGGGAGAGAGAGCGGATAAATTATGGAATGGTGTGATACGCCGAGACTAAAAGTTTTGCTCCGAAAAATTCGTGGTGCAATTAGTTTAGTGGTTTTACACCGAAATATCCCGGTTTTAAACGTTAAACTTCATTAAAAGTTACCACTGCTGATTTACGTTCTCTCGATTTTTGTTAAAAAAATTTCTAAAATAAACTTGGCATCCATCGTTATTCGTCTTATACGAGCTCCGCATTAGCGCCGGTTATCCTGTTACAAAAGACAAAGGGAGAATCTGGAAACTACTCAGGTCTCTCTCACTCTATGTATCTGTCGGTTTGCCTCTCTCACTTTATCTTTCTCTCCGTCAATATATATATTTATGAGTTTATAGAACAGAATATGCACAAGTAATAAGTAACTGCAGCTAAGAAGACACGTATATGATGCATACAAACACAGTATATTATCATAGAAAAATATACAAAACTAAATAAATGAATTGTACAGTCCCCTAATATTTGGTATGTGGGCCCTTAGCCTTATACAGACCCTGACCCCTTGTTTTCGTGCTCCCATACAGGTTATCAACGTATGGCTGCGGAATGTCGTTCCAAATATCCCGCATCCCCTTCCACGATTCATCCAAGGTGCTTGGTTGCCGTTTGACTTTCTCAGTGGCCATGTAGATAGATGGCCCCATACAGCCTCGCTGATGTTCATATCGGGACTTTGTCCAGGCCAAGGCATCTCTGTCGGTGTTCCTCCAGCCTCTTTACCTTCCAGATGGTTTTTTCGCCGCATTGACTGTATGCTGGTAGTCAATGTCATGTTGGAAGATGAATTTCCGCCCAATTAAATATCTTCTTGAGGGAATGGCGTGATAAATGAGCACCTGCCTGTACCATTCGGCCATCAGTATATACCTTTGCTTTTATGCATATCTCTGTAATGACATCATATCTCTGTAATGACATCATATCTCTGTAATAACATCATATCTCTGTAATGACATCTATCTCTGTAATGCCATCATATCTCTGTAATAACATCATATCTCTGTAATGACATCATATCTCTGTAATGATCATATCTCTGTAAAACATCATATCTCTGTAATGACATTCATATCTCTGTAATGACATCATATCTCTGTAATTAACATCATATCTCTGTAATGACATTATCTCTGTAATGCCATCATATCTCTGTAATGACATCATATCTCTGTAATGACATCATATCTCTGTAATAACATCATATCTCTGTAATGCTATCATATCTCTGTAATGACATCATATCTCTGTAATGACATCATATCTCTGTAATGACATCATATCTCTGTAATCTCTGTAATGACATCATATCTCTGTAATGACATCATATCTCTGTAATGCCATCATATCTCTGTAATGACATCATATCTCTGTAATGACATCATATCTCTGTAATAACATCATATCTCTGTAATAACATCATATCTCTGTAATGACATCATATCTCTGTAATGACATCATATCTCTGTAATCTCTGTAATGACATCATATCTCTGTAATAACATCATATCTCTGTAATGCCATCATATCTCTGTAATGACATCATATCTCTGTAATGACATCATATCTCTGTAATAACATCATATCTCTGTAATGACATCATATCTCTGTAATGCCATCATATCTCTGTAATGACATCATATCTCTGTAATGACATCATATCTCTGTAATGACATCATATCTCTGTAATGACATCATATCTCTGTAATCTCTGTAATGACATCATATCTCTGTAATGACATCATATCTCTGTAATGACATCATATCTCTGTAATGACATCATATCTCTGTAATGACATCATATCTCTGTAATAACATCATATCTCTGTAATGACATCATATCTCTGTAATAACATCATATCTCTGTAATGACATCATATCTCTGTAATGCCATCATATCTCTGTAATGACATCATATCTCTGTAATGACATCATATCTCTGTAATGACATCATATCTCTGTAATGACATCATATCTCTGTAATCTCTGTAATGACATCATATCTCTGTAATGACATCATATCTCTGTAATGACATCATATCTCTGTAATGACATCATATCTCTGTAGTGACGTCGTCATCTCTCTCTCTCTCTCTTCTTTTCTCACACAAGTGCACATTATTGTAGCTGGAGGAATATTTTCATTATCCATATTAAATGCTCTAATGATACTATTTATGAGCCGATCGGCGAACCAAACGCGTTATTAAATATTAAGTCAACTCCATCTTCATCAGTTAATGTCATCTAAAGCTGGACTTCATCTCTTTCTGCCGAGTCTCGTAGGTACGGAATTGTGTCCGGCTATAGTTTACGTACCAAAGACTAATCAAGCGCCGGGCTAACACACGAAATCATGGCGCACAAATAATTATCGGCCATACACCACGGTATGCGTAAGAGTCGAAAGAACACCGGTAAATGTCACTTGATTACTGGAAATTGTGTAGCAGACTGACAACATGCTCTTTTCAGGCGCGGTGATGGAAGACTCCGACAACAACAAACTGGCAGAGTATTGGGGTGGGTTGGCAAAGAGTCTCTCCAAGCTGCTGTTAGCGGTGACCGGGTGGAAGCCGAATACCATTACCGCGACACCAATTAGAAACCTGATTTTCTGTCATTATGCACTCTAGCCGTACCAGTGTTACTCGTTCATGGCGATGTATTCTCCTCCGGCCCCACAGTTTAGATGCGAGTAATGGATAGAGAGTTTTAGGGACAATCTTCGATGGGGGGTATATTTTATAATGTTAGAGAGGTGTCGATAGTACTCGAACTCTCCGCCTTTTCTTATTAAAAATATCGAAACCGGTAACGTTTTTTTTTTAAAAAAAAAAAAAAACTTTCCTATTTTATATGAGAAATAAAATAAAATTTGAACTTTTAGTTTAAGTTGTGGGTCGTTAGGCAATCAAACGATTTTGAATTAAGTTAGAATTATCCTCACCAAGCGCCGCCCTTGTTATTTCAGGTATCCACCCAGAAAACCAGGCAGATGGCGCCATCTTTATCTGTAAAATGGCGCCATCTTTATCTGTAAACTATCCGTCCACTACAGCCTGACGACGGTTTTCAGAATGGCTTTATCGATTCCCATAATCGAATCTAATACATTCTTTTTTGTTTTGTTTTTGTTTTTACTGTACTCTTTCTGCTTCTCACCACAGATGCTATTTCTGGTGGCACTCAATCTTCTGTCGTAAGGTCCACTAGTGAGAAAAATACACGATGAAGAGAGAGAAAGAGGATGAGGGCAGGAAACTGTCGATGAAGCTTCGTCGGCTTTTCTCTTATTGTTGGCGAAACGGACGACGACGAAAACTTAGAACGGGTTTTATCGTGGAAAAGTAAAATCTGACAGATCAGCAGTTACACGAAAACAAAACCCCACCCACTAACGGTCAAGCGATTTCTGATTTAGTAACAAAAGAACTGTCAAATTTACGTTAGCCCACAGAAGAACTGCCGAGTCCAGCCGTAAGGTGGCGCCAACAACACGAATGGAGATTATAGTGGTGAGTAAAAGAACAGAACCCGGAGTACTTTATATTTATTTGAATAAATAAAACAGTCGCGGGGGCCCTGAGACTACGACAAAAGAGATGGTGTTAGAAATGTTGCTCTTCATTTCAAGGCAAAAGATCTGTATCGTTCGATAATTAGATTCGATGCTATTGATCCCGGCGGCGTCGCATATGTGAGATCGGTTAGAGGCAAATCGTTATCGCATAATCAGAATTCTGCTCCGTGACTTCTTACTAGGAGATTTGGCTGCTGAAGAAATTGATGACTTCAGTCGATTTTATGATTAGAAATCTGACTTTTAAATGCAATTTGATATCTATCGAAAATGTCAAATTTTAAAACGCTTGAAACTCAATAGATATCCTTTGCACCGGTCGGTACCTGGTGTCGCGGCTAGAAAAGAGAAATGGCTGATCTTATTGAAGAATTTATTTTAGAGTCTTAAAAAAACAAAAAAAAAAACACTTAGTCTTTTATTGATTTCCGTTAATAACTTACTTCGAACACCCGGTAATGTGCGGATACGTGATTCTGTGTCAAAGCTGTGTTGGTGACATATCCAACCAACTTCACTTTTACTCGCGCTACGCTCAAGAACCGGTCTTTCTCGTTTCATTCGTATCTTTTCCACAATAAATATCAAACAGTTTTACTATAACATTTTTTACCTAGTATGGTGTTTATCATCTTTATAATTTCTTAAAAGCATCCAAGAACTACTCGCAACCAAGCGTTGGTGTTTCTCTAGCCACATCTATTTATGGTCTTGAGGAGGAACAAAAACGTCAAATATTTTGGTTGGGGATAATAAAGAGCACGAGGTCATGGATTCCCAATAGACTGAAGTTACCCGATGATATTAGAGAGCACGTGCCGGTTGGCGCCAAGAAGCGGACGCAGATGTAGACACCTTTGATCGCACTCTCTAGAAAATTGCGTATGTATTGAGATTTTACTGTCAAACTATTTTTCTCTCCGGACATGAAACGCAGACAGTCCACCACCACCCCCCCCCCCCACACAATACATCGCTTCCCATCAGCGCAAAACTAGTAAACGACGAGAGCTATCGATCGGTCCGATAATTGGCGGGTGAGCTGTTCTGACCCGAAATAATCATTATCATTCGCGCCAGTGGTCGGAATCTTCTCGCAGATGACCCAGATGGCGCGCCGATCGCATTTACTACGCTTCAGGACGATAACCTTGCGGGCGGATAGTAAACCTTTCAAATGCTCACGTGACTTACCGCCCCCCCCACCCACCGGAAGTTAGAACTTAAAGGACCGCGCACAGTTTCAACACAGATTACTGTTACTACTAAATGAGTTGGTTTCTGCGCTAAACTAATAATCATAAATTATCTAATCACGTCAGAAATGATTATCTGATGTCGTGTCGGCGCTTGGGAGATCTCCGTTCCGTGTTGTTGTTTTTTTACCAGTTATTTTTGGCGATGATGTCAGAACCCGTACAAACGCAAAACAATACATCGTACAACTGAAAGTTACACAAATCTGCACAACTATGACGCACTCAAAGCTGATTTTGGTATTTTCGATAGAAGAGTTCTTATGTCACTTATACACTAACACTAATATTTGTTGTTTTGTTGTTTTCTACGGGAATATAGTCGATTTCGTTTTTCTTTGATTATTTGTTAGCACAATCATTTGGCAGCGAGACAGCTGAGGGATGGGCAGGTGTCGTCACAGTAACCACCACAGGTTACAATGGCCCGGACCAAGTCTTCTGTACAAGATAACGACGACTTCCAGTTTGGAGAGAAACAGCCGTGAGACGATTTTCCACGAATGCCTTCCTCTGTAACAGTAAGCGCCAATCCATGGGAAGTAACCCTTGCTCGGCTAGTAGAAAGTCTCAATCTTCTCCGTAGCACTGTTCTCTTACCAGTCAGTTTTAAGTTAATTTAAATATTTTTTAGAAGGATTATTTGTACTTATTAGAAACAATAATAGAATATACATCGATACCAGTCAAAGACAAATGTAGCAATAAATTAATAATTTAATTACTTTAAAAAAAATATTATTATTATTATTATTATTATTATTATTATTATTATTATTATTATTATTATTATTAAAATATTCTTATTATTATTATTATTATTAAAGTTACTGAACATTTAATCATATTGTGGCTGATTAATACTGAATAATTTAGTACAAAATTCTGACAGATCTATTTTTGAACATATAAAGGCTACACTTTTATAAAATGGATTTTGACACTTAAAAACTATTTTATTATCAGTTACCAGGTTTGTAGACAACTATATTGAGAGAAAAATACCTTGTAAAACAGTTAAGGCCTCAACCCTAACCCAGCAAAGATTGTTTAAATATTCTTGAGAATTTTCAAAACGACTGGTTTGTTTCCAAGGTAAAAAAACACTGCGCGGGTTAGCTCCCCTGAGTGTACGCTCTCTGCAGCATAAAAATCAGACAAAGTGTCTTAAAATGGTGGAGGTAAGGGAATCTCGTGATGACAGCGGCAGTAAATTGTATGTTCCTTCATAGAAAGTGGAGGGGGGGGGGTTATATTTGCATATGTTTCATGTTTAAAGCTCGCGTTTCAACTTACCGATTCGGTACTGGGCGCCCTTGTTTTGTCTGGTGTGTCAGCCCACCCGAGAGCGAGCGAGCGAGGAAGGGCTGCTCTGCTGTGTGGCGATGGCGACGATGATGATGATGCGGTCCGTCCCTGAGAGGAGGAGGTGGAGGCCGTTGACGGAGAATCCCGCTGTGTCGGTAGGCAGGGCGAGGAATGTATCGTTAGTGATAGTTCTCCGCTTCGTGTACCGTGCACACACACACACACACACACACACACACCGAGGCCGGCACCGTTCTCCTACCTCTGTTGCTAAGTTAACGAGAGGGGAGGGGGGGGGGTTGGGGGACCTATTCCTCAGCTTTCCCTTCTCCCCCAGAAAAACACGGAAAGAACTTCTGTTTACTTTTCCTTACAAAACCTTAACATTCTCTTTATATTTGTTCATAGGAGCTGAGAAAATATCTGTTCCAGTTAAAGGATTCGTAAGTGGAAAAAGTCTTTTCTTAAATTTTAATTTCTTCTTTTAAAAATACGACTTTTTATTTTAATTTTAGATTTTTTCCTCTTATTTTATTCTCTAAGTTCCCATCATCAGGTTTTAAAAAACCAGAAAAATCCCGTTTAAATACTAAAATTAAATTTTAAATAAATTGCAGATAATGGCTTTAATTTCTTATTTCAGTTTGTCACTTTCATTTTCTTCTTTTAATAGAATTGTCGGATTGAATGCCATTGCGATTACTGACAGAGATGGAGTTCCAATTCTTAAAGGTAAAAAAATAGCAGTTGTGATATTCTTGAAAAATATGTAGTGAATTAAACTGACAAGTTAAGTTTCATGGTCACTATTTTCTCATGTTATACATAAATGGCCCTTCTCGGTACGAGAAAGGTTGAATGAATTGGTCTCCGGGAGCATGTATTTATGGTATTTTTAATGCAAATATAATCATTGATTTGAGACAATGAATGTCTTTTTTAAAAAAATTTACAAACTGAGGAAATTGTAGATCTTAAGGATAGTAGTCACTAGATAGTGAGAAGTAGGATATGTATGAGCAGTTTAATTGGACCATGGTAAATTAGTATAACTCCTCACTTATGGATATTTTTTTTTCTGTTCTAAACTTTTCCATAATATTTATTTTCTGACAGTTTGTCCCTTTAAAGAGAGAGAGGGGAAGCTATTATAAAACCTCAGCCTGAACTTCTTACTGATACCAGTAATTTATTTTCATTGATTTTTTTTCTATACACCTAGATTATCTTTAATTTTTTAAAATCTAAATAAATTTCAGTTTCTGATGATAGAACACCTGAGCTTGTCATGAGGCAGAATTTTCTTTCAACATTTGGACTTACAACCGAGCAGGCAGGAAAACTAGGACTTTCACATAATAAATCTGTGATTAGCATGTACTCATCATGTCAGGTAAAAGAAAAAAAATTAATGCTTTGTAGTATGCTTACATTATCCATTGTTTTGTTTTTTAAACCTTTGCTAGCCATTCTGCTTTAAATTGTTTTTCAATGGAAATTTCTTCTTACTATTTGAGGACTGGAAGGTAGCATTTTTTTAGAATCCAAATCAGTTTTTGTTTTAATGGCAGTTTTATTTAAAGCTGAAAAATGTAGAATTGCCATTATAAATGATAAAGGAAAAATTCTTTCTATAGCTGGTTCATATTAATGGAAGTACTGCATCCAAAAGTTGTAGAATTGCCATTATAAATGATAAAGGAAGAATTCTTTCTATAGCTGGTTCATATTAATGGAAGTACTGCATCCAAAAGTTGTAGAATTGCCATTATAAATGATAAAGGAAGAATTCTTTCTATAGCTGGTTCATATTAATGGGAGTACTGCATCCAAAAGTTGTAGAATTGCCATTATAAATGATAAAGGAAGAATTCTTTCTATAGCTGGTTCATATTAATGGAAGTACTGCATCCAAAAGTTGTAGAATTGCCATTATAAATGATAAAGGAAGAATTCTTTCTATAGCTGGTTCATATTAATGGAAGTACTGCATCCAAAAGTTGTAGAATTGCCATTATAAATGATAAAGGAAGAATTCTTTCTATAGCTGGTTCATATTAATGGAAGAGTACTGCATCCAAAAGTTGTAGAATTGCCATTATAAATGATAAAGGAAGAATTCTTTCTATAGCTGGTTCATATTAATGGAAGTACTGCATCCAAAAGTTGTAGAATTGCCATTATAAATGATAAAAAGGAAGAATTCTTTCTATAGCTGGTTCATATTAATGGAAGTACTGCATCCAAAGTTGTAGAATTGCCATTATAAATGATAAAGGAAGAATTCTTTCTATAGCTGGTTCATATTAATGGAAGTACTGCATCCAAAAGTTGTAGAATTGCCATTATAAATGATAAAGGAAGAATTCTTTCTATAGCTGGTTCATATTAATGGAAGTACTGCATCCAAAAGTTGTAGAATTGCCATTATAAATGATAAAGGAAGAATTCTTTCTATAGCTGGTTCATATTAATGGAAGTACTGCATCCAAAAGTTGTAGAATTGCCATTATAAATGATAAAGGAAGAATTCTTTCTATAGCTGGTTCATATTAATGGAAGTACTGCATCCAAAAGTTGTAGAATTGCCATTATAAATGATAAAGGAAGAATTCTTTCTATAGCTGGTTCATATTAATGGAAGTACTGCATCCAAAAGTTGTAGAATTGCCATTATAAATGATAAAGGAAGAATTCTTTCTATAGCTGGTTCATATTAATGGAAGTACTGCATCCAAAAGTTGTAGAATTGCCATTATAAATGATAAAGGAAGAATTCTTTCTATAGCTGGTTGTTCATATTAATGGAAGTAATAGTACTGATCCAAACGTTGTAGAATTGCCATTATAAATGATAAAGGAAGAATTCTTTCTATAGCTGGTTCATATTAATGGAAGTACTGCATCCAAAAGTTGTAGAATTGAGTTAGAATGCCATTATAAATGATAAAGGGAATTCTTTCTATAGCTGGTTCATATTAATGGAAGTACTGCATCCAAAAGTTGTAGAATTGCCATTATAAATGATAAAGGAAGAATTTTTCTATAGCTGGTTCATATTAATGGAAGTACTGCATCCAAAAGTTGTAGAATTGCCATTATAAATGATAAAGGAAGAATTCTTTCTATAGCTGGTTCATAATGGAAAGTAGTACTGCATCCAAAAGTTGTAGAATTGCCATTAAAATGATAAAGGAAGAATTCTTTCTATAGCTGGTTCTATTAATGGAAGTACTGCATCCAAAAGTTTTGTAGAATTGCCATTATAAATGATAAAGGAAGAATTCTTTCTATAGCTGGTTCATATTAATGGAAGTACTGCATCCAAAAGTTGTAGAATTGCCATTATAAATGATAAAGGAAGAATTCTTTCTATAGCTGGTTCATATTAATGGAAGTACTGCATCCAAAAGTTGTAGAATTGCCATTATAAATGATAAAGGAAGAATTCTTTCTATAGCTGGTTCATATATTAATGGAAGTACTGCATCCAAAAGTTGTAGAATTGCCATTATAAATGATAAAGGAAGAATTCTTTCTATAGCTGGTTCATATTAATGGAAGTACTGCATCCAAAAGTGTAGTAGAATTGCCATTATAAATGATAAAGGAAGAATTCTTTCTATAGCTGGTTCATATTAATGGAAGTACTGCATCCAAAAGTTGGTATCAACAAACTTGTTTTAGAGATTTGATGCAATCAAAATAAAATAAATTCAAAAATTCTTAGATAAAAGTGCATTTTAGTAATTAAAAAAATATACTAGACAACTATATATATGTAAAAGCAGCACATGCTCAAATGTTAACCTTTCAACATACTCATAATGCCAAGAGTAAAATTAATGTTAGGTTCTGGATGAGTTCAAATCTAATCATCCATTAATGTATTTAAATTTTAAATCTAATATTAGTGGGTGCCTCGTATTTTACACTTAAGATTTTGTGTATGCCTTTCCAGATTTAGGTTTCTTGAAATTATAGCAAATTTCTCTTTAGCCATTTGATGTTATTGGAGAGTTGATTGTTGAGACTATGGAAAATCTTAACCTTTCACAGCTGCTAGACCATAAGATTTGCTAATTTTTGTCTAAATCTTTGTATATTAAATGTATGCACGTGTGGCATGATTTAGTCTAGTTGGACCACAGGATTACTAAGATCGAGGGATCATGCTTGGTTTCTTGTCCTTCATTAGCTGACCACATTGGTTTCCTTCTATGCTTTCTAGCATACTACTACCTTGAACATCATCATATGCTAACATTTGACATCCAGCTTCATAAGCACTTTACATTATTACAAATTTAAAAAGTGAACTGATCTAAAACGCAACTTAGATAACCAGTTTTTTTAACAAATTAAACAGTATGTACCAAAGTTTTCTTTGAAATGTCCTTTCAAGAGTTATTTCATCAAAGCTGTTTTTGATTATTACCACCTTTTTCTTGAAAATATTTAAATGGGCTACTTCTAAATAATTTATTATTTCAGATAATACAGTTGAACAGGCTACCATTTTTAATTACCTTAGTTGCCAGTGTTGATGCAAATACAGGTATGGTGTCAAATTTTAGTATTCAAATGTTCTAGAAAGGTGGGCTATGGGAGTGAGTAATGGGAGGCAACCAGGCACAAAGTGAAATGTCAGAGCTCACTACAAAGTTAACTAGACATTTGACATTGCAAGATATTAGACAAAAAATGAAACTGATATATTATAATATATCAAACATCTAACTACAGTAGATAGATGTGATAACTTAATTATCTAATTGCAGAAATGCTTCTCAGCTCTGTCAAGACAAATCTTGTATGTTAATGTATTTTCCTATACTTTCTAGTATAAAATGTCTAGTTTTCTAAGTCAGGTGTGTGCGCGTGTGATATATTACTACTTTTTGCTTTCCATGAATGGGTTCTTCCAAATTTATGCAATTTAGCCATGTTAACTATTGGTGTAGAATACTGAGGGAACACTGTGCCTGACTGTTATCGGAGCAGCAAATATTTAACTGTTGGTGTAGAATACTGAGGGGACACTGTGCCTGACTGTTATCGGAGCAGCAAATATTTAACTGTTGGTGTAGAATACTGAGGGGACACTGTGCCTGACTGTTATCGGAGCAGCAAATATTTAACTGTTGGTGTAGAATACTGAGGGGACACTGTGCCTGACTGTTATCGGAGCAGCAAATATTTAACTGTTGGTGTAGAATACTGAGGGGACACTGTGCCTGACTGTTATCGGAGCAGCAAATATTTAACTGTTGGTGTAGAATACTGAGGGGACACTGTGCCTGACTGTTATCGGAGCAGCAAATATTTAACTGTTGGTGTAGAATACTGAGGGGACACTGTGCCTGACTGTTATCGGAGCAGCAAATATTTAACTGTTGGTGTAGAATACTGAGGGGACACTGTGCCTGACTGTTATCGGGAGCAGCAAATATTTAACTGTTGGTGTAGAATACTGAGGGGACACTGTGCCTGACTGTTATCGGAGCAGCAAATATTTAACTGTTGGTGTAGAATACTGAGGGGACACTGTGCCTGACTGTTATCGGAGCAGCAAATATTTAACTGTTGGTGTAGAATACTGAGGGGACACTGTGCCTGACTGTTATCGGAGCAGCAAATATTTAACTGTTGGTGTAGAATACTGAGGGGACACTGTGCCTGACTGTTATCGGAGCAGCAAATATCTGACGTCAAGAGGTTTTATTTATTAAATATCGCTTGTGTGATGGAAACTTCTTCCAGGAACGAATGGAAGAAACTGCTTCAGGAAAGTAATTAACAAGAATCATGTGGACTAAGACCTTCACCGTTCCAACATTGATGCTAGTGGTGTTGAAACATCCTTGACAGTATTTAGTAAAATGTCTCTTCCTGCAAACAAAAAGATGTTATCAGAGAAAACGTTTTTCACTGTGGTCCATCATCAGGTGGTCAGACTACAAAATTTTCCATCTTTCAGTGTACACATAGGTGTAATAACTAACCATTTCTATATCACTTCTGCTGTGCAAATCATTGGAGGATTATAAATTGGGAATTTTCTCTCCCAAAATGCTGCATTGCGTGTTCTGGATATCACTGCAGATTTCTATTCAGAGGGTGACTTTAAAGACAGCAGAGCTATTATCCACTGTGCTTGCATAGTTTGACTTGTTTGAAGAACTTTAGGCTGATTTAAAACAAGTTTCTTGGCCACCACAATCACCAGACCTTAATTAACAACATACAATGTATATTCATGGCTTATATTTCATGATAACTCTACTGATCTGGAGACAATGTTGCTTGAAAAGGAAAAAAATGCTTAAGCCTACGTCATCCATTGTCCTGACCCAGTGAGACTATTTATCAAGAGAAAGACACACCACCAAGGATGCCATCTGTTGATTTGGTGGTTAATTTTAGTCAGTTCATGAACAAAATGGCCTTCATTGATGAAAAGTTGTAGCCCTTGACCTTTTTGACAAACTGTTAGATAGGGATTCTGTTTTGAGCCAGACAGTGTATAATAAAAGGTGAAGTTGTTAGGCTGAAAACCATCACTTCAAAACTTTTAAGGTTCCTAAATTATACAAGAGATTTAACTTTCCTGCATAAGAAAGGTTGCATACTCACCAATTAATGCCATTTCCATTCATTAATGGAAATGAAACTCAAAAAAAAAATTAAAATTTACTCCTGCATTCAATTCAGATTGAAGCCCTCATTTTCTGAATTATTTTCTTAACCAGGATGTTAGCATCCTTCCAAGACTAAACATTATGCATCTATCCTGGATAAATGTGCTGTAGTTTCATATCATTGCCTGTGGAACATTTCTTTCTTGGAAAGTTTTTTTTTTTTTTTATATTAGTGCTAATGATCAAACTTTACAATTTAAAGTGAAAATTCTTTGCTTTGTTTCAGGAATGCTTTTAAATGTACCTTATGAAATGGAGGACCTTCTGAGAGATTTGGAAGAATCTCTTCCATTGGCTTAAAGTTGACCCACAGAGGAAAAGTTAGAGTCATGAAAGATTTCAACTATCAGAAGTCACTGATGCATGTAAATAATTGAAGAAACCAGAACTTTAGTGTAATTTTCAAGGAACCAGCAACATAGAACTGACCTTTCCTCACTAATGTTGTAAAAGAACAATGCTTGTTGATTGTCATCTTTAAAAGTGCTTGATGTTGGCAAAATTTGTTTCATGAATAAAAATTTGTATTAACTTATTCATTGCAGATTATAGGATCTATAGATAAAAATAATGTTGACCTAATAAGTAACCAGATTTCCTATTTAGGTGCAGGGTATTTTCCTTGGTGACTGAGCGAGTTTCCTGGGTACAGCCGGGTTACCCAGAAAACCCTACTAGACTCTTCATTTTAGATGTGGGAAGGAACCCAGTCTACACAGGGATTCACTATGGCAGTGGACTAACAGCAATTTTTAATTTGACAAACTATTATTATTATAGCAACTGATTTATCTTCATGCTGAGATTTTAAAAAAATGTAAAAACAAGAATTTCAGTTGTTCTTGAAGAATTAAATACTTTGAAAAGCATTTCCCTTTGACTCCGAATAATTCCAGTTATTAACAGTGATAAGAGATAATTCTGCAATAAGTAAATTTATATTTCTTTAAATATTCGTATGAAACACTGCAAGGACTCCGTTCAAGGAACATAATCTGGAGGTTTCTGAAAAAAAACAAACAAAAACATTAGTTTTGTACTAACAAAAAAACTGACAGCACTGCTGCAGAGTGATTATCTTCTGCTAAGTCATTTCCTATATTAGATAATTGCTTAGCCAGACATGCAGTTTTTGAAAGACGAAAAAAAGATTCCATTCTTTGAAAATCTTTTCTTAATAATAGAAATAAGCCTTTTCACAAAATCTTATTTTAAGCTAAATTAGTCTAAAAGCTCAAACAGTAACGAATGCCATAAATTTAGATTTTGTTTCACTGGTTAGTACAAGTCATTAAAACCTATTTGCTTCTTACTAATGTAAGTAAATAAACATTTTGGATAAAATCGACCCAAAACTGCCATATTGGGATAATTGACACCACGGTACGCGAGCGAGTTGTCTCCCATGCTTTTTTGTTTTGTTTTTTGAAGCACTGAAATTATTAGCTTTCACGAATTAGTTAAATTTATATGATTACTTTATCATGCAAAAATCGTATTACATTTTGATATTAATTCCAAGTTCTTAGTAAAACATTTTGATAAATAGATAAATGCAAATGTTTCTTTGATAATTTTCTGAGATGTTTAACTAGAGATCTTTACTTCCAGCAGAAGCCATCAATAACTCTCAATATGGATAATTTGTGAGAGTTGTCAGGCCACACCATTACTGTTTAAAAAAAAAGAAAGAAGCCATGACAATTTCTGCATGAGATATCTGTAGAAAAGGCAGGGCAAATACGAGACTAATCAAAGCTCTTATTCAGAAAACTCAGATTCTTTGTGAGCATAGATATTGTATAGAGCTCAGCTAAGTATCAAGGGTACCTAAGATGCTCTGGTGCATGGATTCTGAAGTTGCTATTTCGGAAAAATAAATCTCGAGAGTATGAAATCAAAAGATAACATTTTCCAGTGTATTATGCTGGCTGGTTGCTTAATGAGGACCCTTAACTAATAATAGGCAGGAGCATCTTTTGCTTAAATAATAGCCAGAACATGATACACCACAGGAAGCTGGAAGGTGTCACGAGAAATACTTCTCCACGCAGTCATTAATATTGTATGCAATGAGTGTTGCAAGGTAGGAATAAAATCATGATGGAAAATGGATCTTTGAAGTTCATTTCACATGCTGAATTGGATTGAGATACAGAAATTCTACTGACTGATGCCTGAAATCTCCATGTTCCTCAAACCTTTAACAGAATATGGGTATGATGAATGGGAGTGGAATGTTGTTGTTTTGAATGTAGCTGTCTCTTAGATGAAGCATTGCTGATTACACTTCATTAATTATACTGAGATATGCTTTGACATTTATCTTCTGAAAAGACCAAGGGGCCCAGCATATGCCAGCAAAATGTACCCCAAACAATGACTCTACTACCAGAGGTCTTGACAATTTAGACCATATGAGAAGTTGAGTGATATATTATGCAGCTTTCTTGAAATGTCTTCTCCCAACTGTGATCATCGCACCACATCACTTTTCACCAGTCCTCATTAGTCTAATGTCTATACCACACAAGGCATTTTTTCATGTTGGTAACTGAGTTTACATAATGGTCTCCTACTGCTGTAGTCCATTTGCAATGTTCTTTGCAAGGTACAATGGATTTCACTGCTGTCTACCATTAGTTCTGTTTAGGACAGTGAAGTCCACTTGTCATTAAATGTTTGCAGTCATAATCCCACTCAAGAAAGACATTTTCTTTACCTTTTGCCATTGCTGATGAACTCAGATGACTGATATTTTTGAACAGCCTGCCAAAAAACTGTCTTTGCCTCTGTGGCAGCTGCCAGATAGACATGTACCCATTATCATGTCTTTGCCTTTCCGCGTGTTAGATTGCAGATGTGCTTGTCTGAGTCATACACAGTACTTCAGGGATCACTTGTCACGTCTTATGGTCAACCTGATTTGCATCCAAAGCTGAGGTCAGGCCCAAGGGTAGATTGGACTTTATTGCTCCTTCAACAGATTTCATTTGCAACATTTTGGCGATTCTGATTTAAGTGATCTCTTAGCTAAAGTACTTTATCCTGTGTATAAACTTTGATTATTAGGTGAAAGAGCCTAGAAATGAGACACCATTTCTTACTTTATGATAATTCAATTATATAATGCACTGAATAACTTTATCAACTCAGTAGTAAGTTGTCTTAATAGCATTTATCATTTTTCGCAAGCTAATGTAGTAACCTTGGTCTGAGTAAATGAATGTTAATTAACAACACGTTTGTTGTAGATGTTTTCCACAATAGCAGTCTTATTTACTCATCAATGTCAAAAGTAGGATTTTCATAATTTATAACTTGAATTAAAAGATGTTTATTTGCCACACAACACTGAGAAACAAGTACTTTTACTTCTTAATCAAAACTGAAACAAAGGAACAGTTGGATTGTCAAACTTACCTCCAGATAGGCTGGTGGAGAGACAGACAGCTGTGTGATTGTATTATTGTCAAAGGCATACAGTTGAGATTGTGGTGGGTAGTTGACCTCTGTGGTGATGACCTCCCTCTGAGCAGGCAGCCTTTTAATAATGAATAAAGGCTGATGTCTCCGTCTCCAGAAGAGATAGGAACAGCTAGCCATAATCAAAAACAGGATTGCCCAGATTATCCAGAACCCTGTAGTGTGGAAACATTTAATAATAAATTATCAGAAATACCTGCACAAGCATCCAAAACTATTACATATATAAAGCACCCCAATAATTATATATTTTTGAGCACAGATATTAAACCAAAACCTGAGAGAACAGTTTCTGTATCATATATAGTAATGTTTCTTTGCATGATCTTATACTTTTGATAATATATCTAAGAAATTTCTAAACATACACTTTGTTACTTTAGCTGAGATGATCAGCAGCTGTGACAGATATGCATAAACAAAGTGGTCAAAGTGAAGTCTAAGTAAAAATGAACATCCATAACATGTCTATGCTTTGAATGAAGTGACATCACACGACACTGGGGTTCCAGCAAGTCAGTCAGGTATGATCAACTCTGTTCATGAACTGGGACATCTATACAGGTGATATACCTAATTAACACTTTCTAATAGAATAGTATTAATGCTATGTAAATGTATAATATACAGAATTTAATATAATTATAATACAGTATTACATACACTATGTATATCAATGTCTTACAATTAGCATATTGTATGGCAAAATATCATCAATAATAGCTTAAATAAACTTCCTTCTTCCCTTTAAGAGATTAGTAGGTAGCAAAATATTTTTTGCAAACCTGCCTAGCTGCTCAGCAAACTGCTTGACAGCTGACATTATAATCCAGATGGCCAGTTAAGTGCATTGGCATTGTTTTGCCTTGTGGAAACTTGTGTTAGCAGGTGCAGTCCATGCTGCCATAAAGAAATAAGAATGCACACAGAAAACTGTCCACATATTGCTGGGCTGTCAAATTCTGGTTCAGCACTAGTTGACTGATCTTAACGTCTATGCACTGTTACCTCCAAATCTGACATGATGCCTGGTGGCTCTGAAAACTATACATATGGATAAAGTAAAAACCCTCCATCAATCATTGGATGTCTATTTCTTTAATCTTAATTTTTAAAAATAGATTTGCATATCTTTTTCTCCACAGGCTGTGGTAACTGTCAAACCTTTGTCTTAGTCATTTGGTTAAGAATGAAAATTGCTTAGTTTGTACTATTCCAGAAATATGGGGATTTTCATGACCTGTTAACCACTGCTTTGCCATTAAAAGGAAAAGCATTTTTTTTTAGACATTTACAGTAAATTAATTTCTGCATCATGTTTACTTGACCTTTCCTTGTACCTACCTAAAACATAAACAGGTCAGCTGCTTAGACCTGAATAGCAGTCACCGACTATATACTTTCAAAGCAAATCACACTCAAATATTAATATTTTTAATTACTAGAATTAATTGCCAATTACTAGGTTTAAATAAAATTTCATGATGCAAATACACTGATACTCTTCTAGAAATATGAAAGATTCAGAGGTTGGACTTATACTTAAATCAGTAGTTATTTTACTTGATTTTATGAACTGTAAAATGACAAGCACATCCCTACTTTATCTTGAAAGATTCATCACTGATGTAAAACAAATCTCACTATACATGTACTAGGATTTCCAATGTTAATTTTCCACCAGGTTTCATTTTAACATTGTCCCTAGTACAAGTATTGAGAGGTCTGTGAAATAAGTATGTCATGTGTAAACTTACACCAAAATTTGAACACTGGTGTGTAGTAGCAACATTCATCTTCATTGGTTCCGCAACAATAACTATAGCCTGTATTAAGAGAGAGACAGAAACAATGGTAATGGCAAATAACATGGACAGATTAATTGAAACAGATCACCGCCACTTAAGAGATAAAACAGTGAAGTAAAGGAAAAATTAAATGACTTACCATAGCATTGCCATTTCCCACAAAGGCTGTAACTCTGAAAGAGAAAAAAAAATCAAAAAAAAATTAAAAACATCTGTTTTCTTAATTAAAATTAAGAACCACATTACAAGAACACCTGTCAATATTGCTGCAGCCTGTTCAAAATCAATCTTTTCTAGGGTCCTGCTTGCTTTCTTTAAAGAGAACCACTCCAAAACAAACAATTTATTGGCATTTGTGTTCAGTTTTGCTCTAAAATGCATCTCCAAGTATCAGCCCTCACTTGTCCATTTTTTTCCCTAACAAAAAATACAGAGTTGTACATCTGTATTATGAAATTCAGAACACTTCTCACTGCTGTCAGCTCAAGTATCAGAGACTCATGGCATGTAACATGGAAATTTTATAGTATACAGGGTGTCCGTAAAGTTACTATACAGTCTTACAAGTTACTGGTCGTTGTTTCAATGCCGGTACGATGACATTTCTCAGTTTGTCCAGGTACCTTTCTCCTGTAACAGTTCCGTCGAAGAACTGTGGACCCACAATTCATCAGACGATATTCCTGCCAGACAGTTATTCCAGGCTGGTTTCAATTGGGACGTGATCGTAAACTGGTAAGACTGTATAGTAACTTTACGGACACCCTGTATATCACATTTTTAAGGTACGAAAACTATAATTTTAATATTTTCATTAATAAATCTTCAGGATCAAACATTACATTATATATATAATATATATAATTAAAATTTCCCTACATTTTACATTATATTACAAATGTATTGTGCAATGTTTGGAAAGACCAGTGTTTCCAGTGTACATGACAGAATTTGGTTTACACAATAACCTTTTCGTAAGTCTTTGTAAACAAGTCTCTAGTTTTGTTTGGCTTTTCGTTGCCAAGAGTTTTATCATCAGTTAAAAGAATGGGATGGAAATGAAGTTTAGGAATTCATCTAAGTCTGTGAAAAAACAAAAACAAAAAAAAAGCAAATATAATTTTTAAACAATAAAACAAAGTTAAAAACTTATTTTATTCCCATTTAAAGATTATGCCAGTGTTGTGTAACATAAAATATTATTTCTATCAAAATACTCCCCTTTTTCATAAGGGAGTAATACAAATTAGCCTGAGCCAAACACTGACACTTAGCATCATATAATTTGGTGGAAAATGCACTAATCAGGTAGTGTCATGTTTTCTTATGGCACTGAAAGAGCTGAGACACCGATTATTACAAGCCTCGATGATCAGGTTAGCCAAAAGCAGTTACCTCTGGAAACACCGCTGCTGTTATTTATACTTTGAAAGGTGAAAGTAAGACTTGGAACATCTAATAAGGATATTTACAAGAATAAAAGAAAAGTACTATCTATGACAGAGGAAAAACGTGTTAGGGTCAGGAAAACAGAACAGAGGACTTATAGCTCTTGAATATCACCAGAACAAAGCCACTTTACCCTGACAATGGCCAAAAGGCATCTTAGATATGCTATTTTAAATAAGTGTCAATGTGGAGAACAAACAAACTATAAAGAAAACGGCTTCACTAAGCAAAATTACGCAGGTGAGGCGGCTACGGAGACCTGGTAAAATGTATGTAGAGACAGATCAAAGCATAATCTGCTCAGGTCTGGAAGCAGACTGTCTATAAACCAGCAAGTTGTCTAAGGGCTTACTGATCAGCATGTTACTGATATAGTGAAGCATGTGGTGGTTTGAAGCAAATCAAATGTGATTATTAAGCAAGGAGACCATGACCACAATATTTTACAATGACTCCAATACCATCTGACATCCAGCTCAATGGTGAAGAGTGTAGTTGTACAGGAAAATGTCCAAAAGACACACACACACACAGCTCTGCAAAACCCACACTGGTCCTGACTACTTTGCCAGAGTCATTTATTTACGAAAATTTAAATATTTCAAGGGGCCCTTATCTCTTAAGGGCTACTCAGGAATGCCACATAAATAGGGGGGTGGGGGTGGCCTTATCATTTAATACTTAATGTCCAGTCAGGGAGTGCCCTCACAAGTGTGGGGGCTCAATGTCCAGTCAGGGAGTGCCCTCACAAGTGTGGGGGCTCAATGTCCAGTCAGGGAGTGCCCTCACAAGTGTGGGGGCTCAATGTCCAGTCAGGGAGTGCCCTCACAAGTGTGGGGGCTCAAAGTCCAGTCAGGGAGTGCCCTCACAAGTGTGGGGGCTCAATGTCCAGTCAGGGAGTGCCCTCACAAGTGTGGGGGCTCAATGTCCAGTCAGGGAGTGCCCACACAAGTGTGGGGGCTCAATGTCCAGTCAGGGAGTGCCCTCACAAGTGTGGGGGCTCAATGTCCAGTCAGGGAGTGCCCACACAAGTGTGGGGGCTCAATGTCCAGTCAGGGAGTGCCCTCACAAGTGTGGGGGCTCAATGTCCAGTCAGGGAGTGCCCACACAAGTGTGGGGGCTCAATGTCCAGTCAGGGAGTGCCCTCACAAGTGTGGGGGCTCAATGTCCAGTCAGGGAGTGTTCCCCACCACACAAAGGGGCCCCACATCACTCAATGCCCAAACTGAAGACAGCATCACAACAGAGTTCAACAGGAAGACCCTAGAAGGCACATAACTCGAGGAACAAGTGGGTTTCTCTTAAACACTGTTGGCCAACGCAACCCCAGGGTTTCTTCCTCCCCTCTTGAATTCCTGGAGGACAGAGGCAGACAAAAGAGATGGCACCATCCAACGCGGCTGAAGGCGGTGGCCATCTCCACAAAAGTAACAATGGCGTCTGGATGTCAACTTTTCTCTGTTCTCATTTTTTTTACAAATTCTTATTTCAACCACAATATGTACCGACCGTATATATATATATATATTAATTATTTATTTATTTATTTATATTTATGTGTTTTTTTTTCCAAGTCCGTTTTCAAAACTTTCGTCCTGTAGTTAGTCACCATCTCACCTGGGGGGGCTTGATGAACTTTCTAAGCGGCAAATCAACACGACATGGCGGCAGTAAGTAAGGCTGTCGTAACGGCCGGTGACGATAGCAGCCTCCTAGCTCCCCCACCTCCGGATCGCCCTCGTGTGTGCGCGATTTATATTATAAGGGTCCAGCTATAATGAGAGGGGCTCGCTGGACACAGAGCCCCTCTCCCCCCCCCACCCCCACGGTCAGGTAAGTAACACCATATACCCCAGCTCGCTGGACACAGAGCCCCTCTCCCCCCCCACCCCACGACGGTCAGGTAGGTAACACCATATACCCAGCTCGCTGGACACAGAGCCCACCCCCCCACCCCCCCGACGGTCAGGTAGGTAACACCATATACCCCAGCTCGCTGGACACAGCCTCCCCCATCCTCAACAGCAGGGATCCCTAACCCCTCACCTCCTGCCGAAGACACGTTAATCAGCACCTGGAGACACCTGTCTCACCTCTCCCTCCCATTACACCTGGTAAACAGTCGGGACACCGCGTACAACACTAACTAAAGGAACAAGAGAGCGAATCCCGCCCGCTCTTTACCTGTACGCAGGCCAGTATTTCGAAGAAACAGATGAGGAGGCTGAGACAGGTCCACATCTCGCCAACCGAATCGTTCGTTATCCGCCCGAAAATTCCCTTCTGTCACGTGATCCCACACGTCATTTGCTTTAGTACCCGGATTATCTCCCTTGCAACATTAAAAACAAAAAAAACAAAAAAAAAACCCATTGTTTTTCCACAGCAAATTTTTTATTATTGTTTTCTTTAATCATTGTTTGAGACTCGAATATATACATACGATGGTTTTTATTCTCGTTGTTTATGACCGAATGCCTACTCGGGGATCGAAGATGATTTATACTGCAGAGCATTTTATTATCTTATGGTACTCTTATCTCTCTCATCGCACCTTGCACCACGGAGCGGTCCAGATATTACTGAGAAGGAAGCCGCGTGCAGGTCGAGACCCGTTAAGGATCAAGTGATCGTAAGCAGACCGATTGATATTACATGTAAAACGACAGCAGCTTAAATATGGTCTGGGACCCTCACCCAGTGCCGTCGATTTCCTCCAGCACGCCAACAGTCCAAGACGCACGCGAATACAGAGCTTCCAAATCGTCGCGTGAACCTCATCCACTCTATCGCTAAATCGGTCATTTTAGAACATGCTGGTTGATACAGAGCAGCACGATGGCGACAGAATTTGCCAGGGCGATTGAATGACATGCTATAGACTAGAGCAACCAACTCGGTGTCTTGTGGCAGGTGAGCCAAAGCGTGATACCTGGGGTACGTAATCGGCTTGGGAGTCAGAAAGCCTGTATCCGTGTATCACTAGCTAGAGGACGCAGAAATGGACTGTGAAAAGGGCTGGATTCCTGCACCACTCAAGGACAAGTCCAGAATTTCCCTGGACTTTACAGATTAGCGTACCAGTGTCCAAGGAAAAGGTTTCAAATTGCCAAAATTTCTAAGCATGACCACTATGGAGGTGCCTCATTGGTAGTGTGGGGAAGGATTAGTTAAGATGGCAAGACCGTCCTCCATGTTCTTCAGATCGGCATCACGTCTGGCTTAAGATACAGGGATAAGATCCTTGATGTTTACGCGAGGCTGGTGCTATCGGGAATAGCTTTATTCTCTTCGATGACAACGCCCGCTCACATCATAAACGGATAGTCGAAGTTTCTGGAGCAGAAAGTAATCGACTGTCCAGACCTTAATTTAGTCGAATACATTTGGAACATGTTTCAGGCTGCCTCTTCAAGACGACCTGGAGTAGCAGACCTTGCAAGAACTTGGGGGTGTCCTCGCAGAGAAATGGGACGATCTGGCCGAGTTCACCATTCAGAGAGATCAGGAGCAAGAGGCCGGAGTCAAAGTACTTACTAGGCTAGAAACTTTCGCACAAGACACCGAATGAACTGATCAACAGGAATTTGTCACTTTGGAGCAAAATGTCAGGTTTTACTCCATCTCGATAACTAAAAGTCTCTGTTTCTGCTTGCTTCTTCATGTCAGAAATTACATACACACATTCTAATCGAATTTTAGAATGTTTAATATTATCCTTCATGTTAACCAAAGTGACATATTAATGTTAAAAATATACAATATGCAAGCAAAAAATCTATTTTATAAATGTAAAAAAAACAATAAAATAAAGATTTTTCTTAAAAAATTAAAATGTTCAGAAATCTATACTCTCTCCTCTCTCTCTCTCTGTACTGACGTCATCTCTCTCTATAGACGTCATCTCTCTCTCTCTCTCTCTCTGTACTGACGTCATCTCTCTCTATAGACGTCATCTCTCTCTCTCTCTCTCCAAGAGAGACGTTAGAAGAAATGCATAAACTAAAAAATCCAACAATATTTTAATTATACACAGAGAATGAAATAATCGGTTTTGATGAAAAGTATTGCAAGTTATTTGAATTTTATACTCAAAATACAAGCAGACTGATATTTTATTACAAACATTGACTTTCTATCCTTTCTAGATATTCGCTTAGTATGGATTTTGTATTCGTTCATTTGTCTCATTTTTTGATGTTTCTGTTTGCTGTTAATTAAAAACCAAACAACGAACACTTTTATCACAGCCATGTAAATATTTTTTCCCTCCTTTATCTCTTCTTCAATTGCAACGATTTTTCGTTATTAGCAGGGAAGAGAGAAGTGAATGCTCTGGCGATTTCTGCTCCGTGTTGTCGGGGACTAAGCGCCACCTGGCGCTTCAACCGTTCAGCTTCACGGTCTCCTTCGTCCTCGATTTGATCAAGCTATTTATGAGTGGTGTTTCCACACCAGCCTTCCACGACACGCAATCCGGCAACAAGAGTTTCGTGCTCTCGTTATACGGAGAGTCCTCCGGCAAGAACACCTCATTGAGCCCGCTGGGGTCGTCGGTGGTCTCCGTGACGAGCTCTCCGCTCTCCGAGTGGCGCGTTTTCCCCTGCGACAGCCGCCGCATCCGGTGGCGCTTGTCCTCGCCCGTCAAAAAGTACGTCAGCCTCTCGCCCTTGCCCTGCGAAAGAAACGTCAACCGTGTACATGTGGTAATGGCGACTATGCTGCGTGAATTCGCAACCTGCGCTTTCACAAAAGAAAGAAATAGTTGTGAAGATGTGAGGGATAAAAACGCACAATAATTATTATATCAACTTCTTACTGGCCAACAGAAACGTTTATCGGCGCTGACGCGATGCCAGCAGGGAGAAGTCATTTTCACTTGGAGAGAAAATAAATGTCTATTTATAAAAGTACTTGCAACGTAAATCATGACAGTAGCCAGACATACAAAGTGAAAGTAATACGCATAGACCATGATAAATACACTATAATAAAATATATTTAAATACATATGAATTGTAGGTGTTCCAAACAATACAGTAATCTCGTTTCTATACTCTTTGGCACACACCCTTACCGGTTATGATCTTTACAGTAAAGACCCCAAAACTCTTCCCTAAAAAGTCAGTATATATCCCTTACACAAACTCGAACAAAACTTGGGGAAAGTCAGGGTGCACTGGGCTTCACGCGCTTTGCCAATTTTCTTTGCACATTCTAATGATTAATATCCCTGTCGACAAGGATGATCAGCGCGAGTCTGTCATAGTTCCACAATCGTACGATCGAGACATGAGATCGCCAGGACTGTGAAATAAATGCTCGGAATAGACGCTAAAGCCGACGTCTACTTCGGGGTAGCACGACGCCGTCCGTTTATCAGACCGTCCCTTTCATCTCCGCATAAGTCCGTTATTCGACGTTTAGTCGTTAGAAATATATCTCCTCGATTCGGTTGCTTGTTTCCTATTGAGACACGTATCATTAGAAGTGCTAAATGCTAGCGCGGCCCTGATGCCATTTTAACGTTTTCTTCAGCCCTTAAAGGACAGCAGGGGCCGTCAGCGAACCTCGGACTAAAAATACTACAGGCAATGGCGCAGTGGGAGGCGGACCGATGTTCAGGTTTCGTAAGTCCAGGTGTTCGCCATCCAGGTCTTTACCGTGGTTAATCCTGCGGGTGGATGCACCCCGAGTCCATCGGCGACAGCGCGAGAAGTTTCCCAGGACTGCGTTCTACCAAGACATTCGTTTGGCGGCGGCTCGATGCCATTAACTCCAGATTCCGATTCCAGCCTTTTTACTCATGACCCGCAACATACGCCCAGATTACGTCGACACGGTCCTGCCACCTCTTCTGTACTCTCCTACCCAGGGGAGACCAACAAGCGGTCTTCTAGCATGGTATTACAACTCCGCCCCTGCGTGTGAGAAGTCTCTGTGTGTGTGTGCGTGTGCGTGTGTGTGTGTGTGTGTGCCAGTTCATGCCAAAGACTCCCCATGGTGAACACACCTCTGGGACTACTGTGACACCATCACATCACATCGCCTGTAATAGACACGATTTTTCACTTTAACCAAGATACTGTTACTTTAACATATTAAAAAAAAAAAAAAAACAGCTGACAAGATCGCTTGCCCTTAAAATCCCTAAATATATACATGGAACAACCCAAATACTGAATAATGCGTAAGATTATAAATATACATTATACATGCTAGGCTGCGGTCCTTCACAGAACTGGAATCCGAAATATATCCTCAGAAAAATACACGTCCGGAGTTAATGAAGCATATTGTTATAAATGTCATCGTCCTCTCCATGAAACGGTTTAAGAACTGAATACCATTTTGAATTATTAACCTCGGTTACTGCACTCAAAAAGAGTAAATGGTAACTGCTCCAAAGACCTTATGAGTTGCACAGTGTGGCCCAAAATGTCATATCCGGTAAAATAGGCCTACGATAATATTTAAAATCGAGAGCTTTGAGAGATGCTGGTACATCTCAGTGTGCATCAAAGTGATACACACTCCAAATATAGATGTTCAAAAGGAGTCTCTTTAAATGGACCATTATTTAGAAAACCTGAAGTCGATGATAATGGCAATAATCCATACTTTTAAATATCTTTCACTCGTATCTGTTGCTTTCATGGTCTCCGTTACCACAGACACTTAAAGGTGACTCACTTTTATTTTGATGTATCCCCTTTCTTCGAGAAGGTATCCGCCCAGCCTGTCAAGCAGCATCTTCGACTGGCTGCTGCAGTGAATTTTTAGAGCTGAAAAATAGGTAAGCCAAGAAGTTGTTAAAACGTGACTGTTAATGGCACTGGCGTCACTATCGATTTACTGTCGGTTTAAACTGGTAGTTATGTATTTTAAACATATAAAATGTTTTCACTTCGTTATGTTGTTATTACTTTAGATAGAAACTGGAGAATCTTCTGTTCACTTATTAATATCTAACCGAATTGTGCCAAAATAATGGCAAGTAGAAATAATTAAAGATTTGATAAGTTGGGATATTTCGAGCAGCATTAACCGTTATGAATGAAAACTTTAAAAAAATGAAGATTGCAGCCTAACCTAAAGTCCCCAGTATCCATAGCGACGTACGCTGAGAGGATGGACGGGACTGGCCGGGTGGGATGCAAAAAACTATTTAAAATACAATTGCGTTCTTCCAACTAACGCAAACACGTGAATCGTTTGTTTCCCGAGATTACATCCACACGACAGACATCATCATCATCATCATCATCATCTCGCTTCCTTGTTTAATTTTTGCTACACCTTAACTGACCACCGCTTTTCCCTCTTTTTAAAATAAATTTAAATATTTTTAATAGAATTCAGAACATAATGCAATTTAATGTTCGTTTTTATTAAACTCTGAGGTCCATTCCAACGTTTTAAGGATGCAACAAACACGATCTCAAGTACAGTTTACTTTGTACTTTTAAGTCGATAACCAACATGCGGTTTAGGGATATTTGTAGGAGACCACTTGTGCAGGGGGCACCGTTAGGGGTGTCGCGTGATCTTTCGTCATCCTGAGGTCGCTTCGAGCCTCGACAAAAGAGTGGATCCGCGTCACGGCCTCGGACGTCAGCAGTACCAGATGCAGATCCAACGCTCTAGTATAGGCCGCATGCGCTACTAAAGATCAGGTGCCCTTAAGCCCCTCCAGGAAGAGGCTGCTCGCTGTCGCTATCTCGTCACTAAATGCAGTCTTCATGCCAAACTTTACTATAAAATTTGTACCGGAACCCCGATCTCCGCTCACCTACACCTGTAGACTCCATCCGGGACGCAGTGTTCACCGTGTCGCCAAACAAACAGTAGCGAGGCATTTTATGTCCCACCACACCTGTGACACAGGAACCTGTAAAAGAATTACTATTATTTCAGATGTTTCGGAGAAAATTTATTAAAATCGTCAAACATCTCCAAGAATTTGCTAAATAAATTGAACATCCACAAAAAGGGGGGGGGGAGGAGGTTGGAATAACTAGCGGTAAGATTCAGACTCACCTGAGTGTATCCCAATCCTTAGTTTCAGGGTCCCGTCCAGCCGATGCGGAATTTTGAAGGTTTTGATTTCGCTGAGAAGATGAAGAGACATGGACGCCACTTCGCCTGCGTGGTTGAGGCCGTTCATGATGGGAAGGCCGCTTACAACCATGTAGGCATCGCCAATGGTTTCCACTTTGTACACGTCGTAACCACCGATAATAGAATCGAAGCAGGAGTACAAGTTATTTAGAAGATCCACCACCTGTGTTAATGATAAGTGAGAATCGTTTATAATCCAACGGGGGGGGGGCACCGAATAAATTCCACGCTTGTAGGGACTTAAGTAGAACGAGAAGAAAGACCAGTATTCAGCTACTCCAGTGATTTGTGTCATGTGACACACCGCGTGACTGACATGTGGTTGGGGGGATGTGCGCAGAAGATGGCGTGGGGGAGGAAAATCAAGCCCTCTACGCAAGCAACAACGTACTGTCACGACTAACAGGCCTGCCACCCACAATTCGACAAATCATACAGCGTGGCCGAAATACCCCTCCCTTTTTTTACGGGATGAGGCGGCAGTTAGTTCCCTTTGCTCGTTCTTTTTTCAGAAGAAGATTTATATGTCCATACTGCGCAGGAACTTTACACAAAGGCGTATTTCTCTAGTTATTAATTTCAAAAGAATTGCTGTTATAATCGTAAAGGAAACAGACTCAAAATATCAAAGAATCGTCAAATATTACGCCATCCACATCTTAACTAAAAGTCGAAATGTAAACATGGAACTTAATTGCTCCAGCGATCTCGATCTCTCTTTGTCCCCCAATGGCACGCACGCTAGAGACGGTCAAGATAGACCAGTCTGAAATAGTATCGCTATAAAAGTATACGGCTTTTGATCATCTCTGAAGCGCGCCTGCGTGTATACAGGGTGTGCCAAAAGTATGCACAGAAACTTTTGTACGCTACCATACAAAGATATGTCTTTCAGCGTTGAGTCGTGTTTCATTCCGGAGCCCACAATTGGCGATGGCAAACAAATGTACGGGCGTTCTTGGACGAGCACCTTTTACTGCGAGGCGACCAGTTGAATTCCCGACACGCCCTCCACATCTCGGTTTACGGGACAATATAAAAATAACGTTTCAATACAAGAGACCTTTCTGTGAACGAAAAGAAGCGAATAATTTCTTTACCTGCATAGGTGTGCTTTCCGCAGATAGCGAGGTGAAGCCTACAATGTCACTGAAATATATGGTGACATTGTCATAATGAGTCGGCTGCACCTGTTGGCCTTTCTTCAGCGTCTCGGCGACCGATCTACAATAGTTGCAACGTTTATCGGAAATTACAACAAAAATTAAATCCTACAAACGACAAAAATACGTTAAATATGATGTCCAAATCAGCTCGATCTCTAACTTCTCTTCGTGCATATTATCAACAATCGTCGAACCTCTCAATAACATTAATAAGCCAATTCGATTTGACAAGTAGAATGATTCCCGCACCGATTTTGCTATCAGCAGTAAACTGATTAAAATTCGCTGCCATTTTATTACCCAAGGTGTCGGGCTCTTTACCGCAATGGAATCCAAAATTGCGCAAAATTTGAATATTTTCAGAGCCGCTTACGGAAATCACCAACAACACACAACCTCTGCAGAGATTTCGGTGCGCCTGGCTGTTAGTTGGTTTAGATTTAGCTCCCTTATCTTCTCGCTCTTCCTCACCAGCAAGTCGCGTCAGTTTCCTCTCACATCTAAAAATGGAGACTTCTGGAAGAGTGTTTCGGGTACTTGAGGGGTTGACCCGTCTTCTCGGATGTTCCCTGACACCAACTGCGGTTACTATGCGGGAAATGGCAGATCTTTTTCTATAAACACCCAGATGCTCGCGCCTACTTTGTGAACAGTCATTCTCGGTTACCAAGAGCCATTATTATTATTAGTAGTAGTAGTAGTAGTAGTATTACATCACAGTAAAACGGCTGTGAATTTCTAAAAGCTTACAACGTCACGTGACGGAACATGGCGCCGTAAAAACAAACATGGCGACCCGATATGTACAAACAGTTTTGTCATATGAGCAAATATGCATGTCGAAGAATAGTTAACCTGCAAATATTCCAAAAAAAACGAAAGAAATTCAAATAATGTTGTAGACTCAGTTTTATTTATTTTTTATAACCGGCAGTGATAAAGCGACATTTTAAAAACGTGTTGATACCCCGCTATATACGTATGGGCGGTCGGTGGTAAACCGCTGAGGTTGAGGGCCCGAGTTCGAATCCCGGTCGAGACAGGCTGCGGTTTCCTTCCCTAATCAGCCGCCCTGTGAGCTTCCTCCCACATCCGGAAATTAAGATTTCTGAAGCACTGCTGGAAGATGCTGAATATACCCTAGCCGTGATGCCCGATAGGTTCAGTCAGTGTTACGGAAATAAGCTATAACTTTCAAAGGGTTAATATACTAACGTACTTCAATGGGGTTTTTAGAATTGACTCCTAATTTCTTTGTAAAGAGTTCAACTACAACATCATATACTACACAAAATTACAGGAAGTTCTCTGTTAAAGGACTCCGCAGAATGAAAGGTTAATACCGCAGTATCGATGTTCTCAGCAGAATTTATTACAAAATTTATTGGAGAAATCTTTTTAAAAAAAATTATTTGATTTTGTAATTTTGTGTATTTAATAATAGGCATCATTAACTGTTGGAAACTTAAAAAAATATTCTTTGGGGGTTTATTTCTTATAAGGTGCAGATACGGTAATAATGTAACGCAATCAATTTCAGAGTGAGCCGCCATTTCTTAAAAAAGAATCCCAAATTCTCCAACACTTCACGTTGGTTTTTCTTTTTTAAAATGGGGTTAGCACAGAAGAGGCGCCCTGGCTCAGTTCCTTACTCACAATTAAACAAATTTCGTCAGGAAATTACCAGTAGTTTTCAGTAGCAATCTGGAGATAAATCATACATTTGTACAAGCGCCAAAAATTTAATTTACTCTGGATCTATATTTATAAATTTAGTTTTGAATTTGCGGCTAAAGACCCGCTTTTCGGTCGATTACAACAATGGCGGATCATACTATTAAAGACGATGTTCTGGCGGAATCTCCTTGCATAGTGATCTAGTGCGGCCGTTGTCCGCAAGGAAGTGCTGCCAGTCCCGCCGCCACGTGGGGCCCGGCACTGCCGACTTTAGTAAGAAACTCCCGACTAAATCTCTTCACTTTTAAATATGAGGGGAAATCGGAGACTTCGGAAGAAACTCACCGCGGCGGCCGGTTACGTCAAACCGACCTGTCCTCAGAGGAAGCCAGCTCGGGACCCCGAACACTGGGGTTCTAAATATAATTAGCGGGAGCAGCATCAAGTGCTTAGGCTGCACGGTTCGTCGATCCGGTGTCTATTTGGGGTAATGCAGAGTCAACAGACAGGCGCCAGTAGACTTTTCGAAACGTTTAACATGAAGAACCACGATGACGCCAGTACAAGAAGGATAACCCACATAGTCTCTCTTACAGATATTGCATTCAGATCTTTATTTTTTAAAATTAATAAATAATTACGCGGATGAATGTAAAATATCATTCTAGCATGCAAAGGAATGCTCATTACTTAAAGCTGAACTGCCTCCGTTGGTGGCTGTCGTCTATACCTCCGGCGGTATCTCACAAACACGTGTACGTGCAATTCTAATTTAATGTAAAACCCAGGGGCAACCAAAATGCATTATGAAAATAACAACAGGACAGAACATTAATTGTAATTTTCGTCAATCACGAAATAATTTCTCCTTAATAGATTAAAAAGTCGTGTGTTGCTAGATTATTATTATATTTTTTTTCAGTTTTAGTTGTCTAACATTCCAAAGTGAGGGAAAGCACTGACACTTTAGCTTGTTACGCTTTAATTTGGTTTAATTAAGTTTCTACACAGAGGAAGGAATCTTGAACAAGGCCGATGCTTCGATTTTCAAACTGGCTCGCGCTATCTCTGTCAAGTATTGATTTCGAGGAACTGGACCTTCAGATTTACTTAATTTAATGTGAATTTGTGAGATGTGAATATCTAAATGGAAAAGATATCTATCATTTTAGATCATGGAAGTATTTATCTATAGTGATAAAGGCGTTTGTGTCCAGACTTAACGCAGCTTTAATGATCTGTAGGTTTGCTTGTTTTACAGTCTGGAACAGCATAGATCCACCTTCAATGCTAGGGAAAATTTTTAAAGATCAATAAAAGTCAGGGTATAATTATGGTTTAGAATCAGGAAGAAATCGCTAGCACAAAATGCACAGACATTTTAGAGTAAATAATCATCTTATCTGTATTGGAGCATCTTTATTCCTGCATTTATCGTGAGCACAAATAGAATACTGTCGCGATCAGCACTTGGATACATTATTTAGAACTGGGAGAATGAGAGTGGGCTGAGTTGCGTGCTTCAGTGTCCTTTCACTTCTGACAAGTATCTGCAAATTCTGAAAATTAATCTTAAAAAAAAGAACGCACGTCACTTTCTAAGACATAACTCCGTATTCTAATTAAAGAAGCAGTGAAGCTCTCACATTTTCAATCTACTATTTAGGATTAGGTTTCATTACTATAGTTAATAATCACACATGCCCATAAGCATATTGAAATAATCAGTTAAATAATTTCAATCGATTACTCCAGAAGCTTTGATGTTGCATCTTCTGCGCTCTTTTGAAATGAGAGCGGAAAATGTAGTGACGTCATGAGCTATCACACAGTCATATAGCACTGTAGACAAATGCGATGAACGCCAAGTTTCTTACAGTAGCATCGTCCATTAATGTCTCAAAACATCGTAAGTTTAAATTTATTGAACTTTTCTCGAAATTAATAAGAAAGAAAATTCCCTGGCAGCTGAACTGTAGTTGAATGAATAAACTGTCCGTTGTGGTTGATAATAAGGGCAAGCTGGACAAAAATCGTTTCCTTAGTTATGCGGGACCCCTACCAGTCTTTCAGACACACACACACACACACAGTAAAACCGGCCAAACGACTCTAGCAGGCCCGGCGAGCTCTACACACAATAAGAGATCAGAACCTGTCTCGGTTTCGTCTTTATCACCTGGGCAACATCCTCAGCAGCAGGTTCTCGCTGCGTTTTTTCTCGTCCATAAGCTGGCGCGTCCGTGCTTCCACCAGTTCCTCCAAGTTGTTGGCATGGCGTTCCATCATCTCCAGCATGTTGTCCACGATGTGCGGCTTCCTGCAGAAGAGCGGAGCAAAGACCACGTGAGAGACCCGACGATCGGACAAGCGGTCCGCGAATAGCGGCGGGGAGAGACTTACGCCGAAATTCCGCCGTGAAAACTAACAAGCGAAGAGGGCTGCACCAAAATCGCGATGACTGCAGCTGCATCGCCAGGCGTCTACGTAAAGAAACCTACACGAGGAACGCGAGAGTTATCACACGTGGCACGCGAGGACGAAGCATGTTTATCCTTTGCTTCCTCCTCTTCCTCTCCACCTGGATCTGTTCTACACAACGGAAGAGCACCTGGCTTCTCTCTCGCACCTGAGGCTTTAGCTCGTTGCCGCGCGATAGCTCTTTCATATCTAGAAGACCAACATTCCACCCACCCGCCAACCAAGGTCACTTTAGTCTTTGGAACTTTCAAGATAATGGTGTCAATGACGTAACACGTTTCTCTGCTCACCACGGCCACCCTTTTCTGCTGTAGTGGTCATATTTAAGGATTTAATGACAAATTAAATTACATTTCTTTACAATCCGAACACTCGGTGCAAAACACGAGTTTCATTTTTCTCCAAAACATTTCGGCTGTATCAATAATAAATCAGACTTACAAATATAGATTATTGCTGTTCACTTAACAGAAATAAACTACAGATTACACGCGCATTTCAAGAAAAAATAAGAATCGTCAAAAGTGCGGGGAAAACCATCAGGGTGGCAGGGGAGCCCTTTTTGATTTTACATCATTCGTCTTTACGCGAGAACCGGTTGGATGGTGGCTTAGGGTTAACCCCCCCCCACTACCTGGTGATGATGATGAAGATGCCGAAGCTCGAGTTAGAGAGAGAGGCCCAACCATCCAGTCTCTACCATCTGTCTCGCGTAGCGCCATCGCTTTAATTATGAACCAATAACGCGGTTCCTCTCCTTTTGAAAAGGCCTGCACTTATAAAGTCTCGCGGAAAATCTTTAAAACTTATGAAGAATCTCTTTCGCGGAATTGCGCGCTTGAAGTCTATATTTTAATATTTACCTCCCCCCCCTACTTGTCACCCCTCATATGACCTACGATTACTAAAGGTGCTTCCTGTGCTGCTATGCGATGTGACAGCAGTATCGAGAGGGACCCAGTGCTCTGTACACTCCTGGCCCCGGAAGATTCTAGAGACTTCGAACTAAACAACCGAAATATATATATATTTTTTTTTAAAATTTTGTTGCCCTTTATCATGAACGAAACGGTTGGCACTGCTGACCGCCGTAGAGAATCTCCTAAGATATCAGACCTTAAACATATCAAGGGGTTTATTATGGTTGAATCACATGGCGAAAATCAAAGTGTAACTAACGATCTATGCAGGGGAAGAAGAATTATGCAATTTTATTATTATAGTATGGTTTAGAATAATTATTTTCAGTGAGACATGAGATGAATCGAAAGCGTATACAGCCAGCCTATGGTAATCAGTTTCTTCCCTGGTTACCGAAATGTGTCCGTATGCGTGTAGAGTCCTGCTTGATGTTGTCATGTGTAACAAATGCGGTAGGGGAAAAACCAGAAAAAACATGTTGCCAATATCTCCACTTTTATATGCTAATTATGCGTTGCTTATCGAAGCATGAACTGCTGCCGAATAAATATCCAGACAGATTTTGAGACTTGTTTAAATTTAAATAAGATTGGAAAGAAAGACAGACGAATCAGGTTCACTTTCATTAAGTAAATCCTTGTATTAGTAATTGCGGAAGAGCCATAAAAGAGATTTCGGTGGATTTTCTCTCGCCACACAAAATTCCAGGGAGCTCAGAGCTAATTTTGGAGAGAGCGGGTAGCAGCCCTGATGGATGAAGGGGGGTTTCAGAGGTGAAAGTCGATCCGACTGCAGCTACCCAAGTTAGCGGTCCACAGCGTCGTTGGGAAGTTTGGAGCAACCATAAGAGTGATTAATCAGCCTGAAAAGGGATCGCGCGAGAAAGAAAACTTCAATAAGGTAATGGTAAAGGAAGACAGAGAAAAACTGCCAAACGGGTAGCGGAGAGTGATGAAGAAGAAGAAGAAGCAGCAGCAGCAGCAGCACCGGCCCCGTGGGGCAGGTGGTAGCGGGTTAGCTCCGTAAGGGAACCGTTGCTCCTGTACCGGGTTCGATCCCAGGTTGGGGTCGGAGGAGACTTGTCGCTGATGATCGTTGTAGCGTGAAACAGCTGTACGGAATTTCCTTGGTGCCCGACGTGAGAGAGAGACCTCCCGGGTCCTTGGGCCCCCCAGAGAACAGGCCACTTGTCTTTACGGGATGCAATGCCACTGACAGAGCCTCGTTCGGAAGTCCAACTCGCTCGAATACAACAGCAGCAGCATCCAAACAACCCTCCAGAAAGGTCATTCGTCAGTCAGAGAAACAAGGCTATATAAAAACTTCCAGAACTTTGGGATAAATTTGTTAAATTTGCAATAACATTAAAAAATAATAATAATAACTAAACGGTGGTGAAAAGAGTTCTGTTCTGTGATTGTGTGACCTCAACCGTTGTCGATCAATTGGAACTGATAGAAGAATCTGAAGGGAATGTAGTATGTCAGGGTATATATACTATGTAAGGACACATTTTCGAAGAATGGGAGTTGACTGTTTATCTTCCCCCCTTATGATACGTGTGGCAGGGCTAAAAAATACAACTTGTATATTTTAGATTTCCCGATCGTAAGAAATTTGATGTGGAAACGGATTACAGTCGACCAGTCTGGCCAACCGATCCAAATCGGATTGTTAGATCCTCATGGCGTTACTGCTATTCTTACACGTACCGTATATCCTAAAACCATCTATTTTCTTAATGTAATTAGATATTCAAGCTGTTAGTTCGGTCCTTTTAAACGCGATATCCTTGAAGAACGGCGGCTAGGCTAGAATTTAATCTGATGCGTGCTATTGAAAGCAAATTGTGAAATAATGAAAGACAGGATCCACGCCGCACCAGTGTCAGTAACGATATGTTCCTTTTCAGAATTCATTGATTCTTCCACCCCCCCCCCACTTTTCGGTGCGCTCAGATTCCTAATTTCAAAGAAAATTACCGCATTAAAAATATAAGCTTGGATTTACCAAATATGATAAGTGGGAGTTGCGATTATATCCGGAAGAACGTTAAAACCTGGCTTAGCTTGACTTAACAGCTGGAGGGTAAATTTTTTCTAATGTCTTAGTCCCACGGACAGACCGCGTCATTGCAGGAACACGAAGCCATAATCCGCGAACTAAACACCATTTGCTGTCGCCCGCTTGTTTTTCTTAACGAATGTATTGCAAGTATTTCAAATATTTTGTTAGGCTGTATTATACACTGGCCGTCATAATAGTGCACTCTCCAATTATATATATAATAAACCAATTTATTTGTTAATAAATTAGTGCATATGTATATTATGACTGTCGGAAAGTCCATACATAGCAAAATTTGCCACAAAAGGCTGTAGTTTTAATCTTAACATCCTTATCTCAACAAAATATCCCCCTGAGATTATTCATTGGTGAGCTCACAATAATGGACGCTAGTGTAGAAGCTAAATTCCTACAATGTTCTAACGGCGTATTTACTTTTGTCATTTTACAGATGGCGAGCAATTGTTAAGACTATTCTCTACACTTATAAAGAGCTCCGTGCCGGTGTATACCCCGCGGCTTCCTATCAGAAATATTTAAAGTATTTCTTTATGATCTGGCTTGCTCCATGGGGGCTAAGTAGGAGATGTCTCGTTCATTCTTAGTCCCCCCCCTTAGAAGCGTTCGGCAGTAAGGAGAGATCATTGGGGAGGGGAAATTATTCTTGTGAAGTAAAAAGAAATCTCGGCTGACGTATGGAAGAATAAGTTGGATATCTGTCACTTCCACTAATTACAGTGGTGGGAAGAAGAGATTAAGGGAATAAATAAGCTGACAGAACCGAGATAGAGGTTATAGAACCACGCTAAATACGTGGCGAAACGCGCGTCTGTGTAAAAAAAAACAAAAAAAAAAGTGAAAGTAGACGTGTGCGTACGTCAACAGATGCCAAACCCTAAGCCGTTTTATACCTGTACATGGTTGGTTGACTTTGCCCCGAATTCGGAAAAACCCAAGGTGCAGAACAATGGATTTTCGTAGACTCGTATTTATTTACCGAAGAACAGAGGCCAAATGTTGCGGAGAGCAATAAAAGAAGTCATTCCAGAACCTTCGATCAAAAGAAGAACCCCCTTACGGCGAGCAAAGAGAGGACCGCAGTCCCATAGAGAGGGAATTCGGTCAGTCAGAGAGGATAGCTGCTGTGAGGTCTCTCAGATTACGAGACTAATGCAGGAAGCTGCGAACGCGCATCACTATGTAGCAGAGATGTCGCGTTTATCTATCACCGCGCTGAAGCCACTTCCAACTGTTCCTAAGAAAACAAGTTGCCATCTTTACGTGAAGTTTACTATCCCTCTCGCGTTGTCTGATCTCTTGGTACCTTAGTCATTAATGTCTTCAGATCTCCTATTTAATAATGAGCACCAATCCGCCCTGTGTGCAGTCCCCTTTCTTGGTATAGGGTAGGGGGGGGGGAATTCGACTATTTTGTCAAAATTTTCATAGTTTCTAAAATGTAGTCCTGTTGGATGGACATCTTTCCACGCGCATTGCGCAAGGCTCCTTTTACCGTTGGCAGCCTCAACCCCTTTGCAAATCCTTGCAAAAGCTGTTGCAGCGAGTTAAGTAAGGTGAGAGACTTCGATCGTGATGACGGGGTGTTAAAACCTCGAACCTATCTGACTTTATGACAAGGGTGGCACTACTGCGGTCCGGTCCGCTATCAGCGTGTCCCGCGGGGTGGGGTTTCACTGCTATATATATATAACGATACTTACAAGTCTTGAACCATGGGTTTCAGCCTGATTTTTATGGTTCTAAAGTCAATTCGTTCCTCTTGATCTTCTAGCCAGCATTCCTCCATGCATTTTATTATGTAGTCGGAGCATTCCAACCGAGAGACATCTGGACGGAACAGACCCTCAGAGCTCTTCCTCTGGACTCTCTGGACAATTTCTTTAAAGCAAACAAACAAAATTAAGCTCATGACAGTCAGTTGTCTGTGTTGCTGTTTTAGTTGCATCAAACAGTTAAACAGGTGATGCGGAGTAAAGAAATACTGAGGTAACTCTCTGAGCCCGGCTAAGAGATCCAAAACTATCCCGGCCAGCAACCTACGCACCACGATGCCTACGAGATCACGCGTTCTGGATCCCGTGCTTATTTGGCGTTAGAAACAGCGCGATCAAACAAATGCGGACCGATCTCTCTCTCTTTAAAAATCGCCATTGAAAGCATCCATACAGGTTGAAGATTCGTCTTGTTCTTTGTTCACGTCACACAAGTACCGGGTAGCGTAGCGCCCCCTGGCGTACACCGACGTCTACAGGGTGAAGCAAGCTCGGCGGAGGAGAGAAGGAACGCGGTCCGTCTCCCCGCGCGCCACCCGGAACCGAGAGATTTCTATTTTCTTTTTAGATGTGGGAGGAAACCGGAGCGCTCAGAAAACTTAAAGCAGTCGCTGAAGATAAAGACAGCGTGGCTTTCTATTGGACTACAAAAATTATTCTAATTACACGTCTGCCCGAAATAAAAAAAAAAAAATGGGCTTAGTAATAACGCATTGCAGCTCCTGTCAGATGTCACCCATCGGGGGATTTTGAAGGCCCCCACTTTTTTTTGACACAATGTGCCGGGATGCTCTGCGGCTCCTCGTTAGCTATAAAAGAACGAAAAGTGAGAAAGCGAAGGAATTTTTGTCTCCGTACCTTTTGGGGTAATGCTAATATCTCCCCACGGGCCCCGTCGCCCGTGCATTTCGTACAGGATTAGTGAAAAGGAGTAAACGTCTCCCTTCTGCGTTCCCCCTGGATGGCAGTCGGGTTTTCGTAGCAGTTCCGGAGCCGTCCATAGCATCCCTGCAAAACGGAACTTTGTGTTTTGGCATGTATAGGATTTCAAGGTATATTTCGCTTATATGTATTTTTAGGTTAGAAGAATAACGACTTATGTCTGCTATTTACCAGCTCAATAAATTATACAATCAAAAGTATGTAACAATTTTTTTTTTATTTTCTCTTTGGCTGGGTGAAATAAAACAGATTCTTGTCCAACTGTGACGCACACCCTGGTGCCATAATGCACTATGCACAGATGTGACGCACATCCTGGTGCCATAATGCACTATGCACAGATGTGACGCACATCCTGGTGCCGTAATGCACTATGCACAGATGTGACGCACATCCTGGTGCCATAATGCACTATGCACAGATGTGACGCACATCCTGGTGCCATAATGCACTATGCACAGATGTGACGCACATCCTGGTGCCGTAATGCACTATGCACAGATGTGACGCACATCCTGGTGCCGTAATGCACTATGCACAGATGTGACGCACATCCTGGTGCCGTAATGCACTATGCACAGATGTGACGCACATCCTGGTGCCATAATGCACTATGCACAGACGTGACGCGGATTAAGTTGTCTGCGATCTTACTGGCAGGATAGCTATGGCATCCTCATACATGAACGCAAATACCCTAAAGTTTAGATTTACAGAACATTCCTTGGAATTAACTATAAAGGTAAATTATTACGGAATTATTTGCATTCATGTGGTAAATTACCACGATCAATGGTGCTTATCCTCAACGTGTATCATTATCATCTGCCATCTCCGAGCAGGAGGATGACAGTCCTAGATCATCACCAATGACCCAAGATAAGCTAGGAAAAACAAATCTGTATTAATGGAAATAAATTCGTGCTCTTTATATATCTGTTTTTTTTTTTTTTTTAAATTATTTTAAACTTAATACTAAACAAAACACTTCGAGAGAATCGATACTTTACAGTCACTTCGAGACGGTTTCCCCAAATAGAATATTTGTAGCTTCCTGTTTCGATGATTTCAACTATAGTGTCCATCTCATAATTCAAGTTCTCAGCCACGCAACAGTGAAACGACAACTTACGCCGGTAGTAATCGTCTTCGTCGACGCTGGACACATCTTCGGCTCCGAAGAAGTGGTTCAGACCAAAGTCTGTAATCTGCAGCACCCACCGGCTGTCCACGAGACAGTTACACGGCTTCAGGCTGCCGTGAGAGATAATTTCGCTTTCGTGCAGGAAAATCATTCCCTGCGAAAGAATTACAAATTCGAGACGAAACTGAAATTCAAGGCCAAACTTGGATTCGGGGCAGAATTGGGAAACTGCAAAAAGACCAGGAATTTAAAGCTGAACCATATCTTGAAAGAACACAAAATCACCAGTCGGGGGGGGGGGAAAAAACTAGAGAAGTTTTAATTCTTACCTTCAGTAAATCGTGACACAAATTACGATTTTTGTAAATAGTGTAATAAAATTCCAAGATCTGAGAAAATTGTGTTTTTGCTGGTTTTTTTTTGTTTTACTTCTGCTTTTATTTAAATTAAACTTTTCTAAAAATTTCCTTTTGTAGATGATAAATAATATCCGCTTATTTTCTATTGTTTAAAAAATGTATTTTCATGTATTATCACGTCTATAAAAATAAGAAACATCTCGGATATTTTGAATATATTTCATTATTTTAGTTTATCTATTAATTTACTTAGCCATTCATTCCATTGCTTCTTAATTCCTTTTGTTAAAAGGTCTTGTATTATTTTGTTGTTTTTATGTATAAAAACAAACAGTCGCCAACTTTTGCACCACACTGTAATACAGCTGGGTGCAATTTTATTTCGTCGGTTAGTATAGAACTGCACTTTCGCACACTGTAGAATCTGTTTACACGCCACGCGAACTAGTACGATACTGCACGACAGTGCAGGAGCCTGAAGTTCAGATGGAACAATAACCGAGTTGACAATGGTCAGGTCCTGGCTACGTTCCCGGGAATCTATTACGGGTGATTCGTTAGAGCATTGCGGTGAGGTGACATCAGATGCGCTCCTCAAACACGAGTAAAGCCGGGACCGCGTGAGATTGAGTTATCTGCGTGGATTCATAGGAGATGGTAAATGGAACAATGGAGAACTTTTACGAAGTCGGTACAGGCCAACGTCGCCATAACTGACAGTCGAATTTTTATAAGCCGGATTTTGGAAAAGTCAACTGAATCCGTTTGAAATGAAAAAGAAAAACAAAAAAACACTCGCATCTTATTTATCCGAACCTGCTTTGGCTCAGCACAGAGTATATTAACCTGACAGAATTTGTCTGTCTTAGGATTGACTTCCTTGCCAATATCCTATAACTTCCGGTTCCGGTTAATACTGATTTATAGAGTTTAAGAATTTTTTTTTTTTTGTTTTGAAAAAATAGTTTAGTATACAATACAATTGAAATATTAGGTTACGAACAAAACAAAGGTTTTATAATAGTCAAAAATTAGCCAGGAAAAATACGAATAAGCCACGCATCATTAAATGTCCACAGGTCAAGTCAGTGGCCGTAGCTTCTGGTTCAGCTCAGCTTTCAATTCAACATTAACGTGTTTCTAAATAGAACTTAAAATTCTAAGTAACTTCCAAGCCGTTTATTATTGGGGAAGGAAATTTGCATTTCATTTAAAATATGAAACTATTATTAATTCGTTTATTTATTTTACATTTTGCGGCAGTGACAAAGAAATCACAAAGATGAATGCGAACTAATTTGTCCTTGATATAAGCGACCTGGCTAATTCTAGTAGCTGATAGAAGCTCCGACCAGTTTATGAAGCTTGTCCTGCAGAAACCAACTTTGATTCTTTACAAAGAACTGTCATTGTTTTCTGCTTGCTTTTTCAGAACAAAGGATGGTTTGCATTAGTTTTGGTTCAGCTGGTATGAGGCGGGAGAAGGGCATCACCAGCTGAAGGAAGAAAAACAACCGATAACTCATCACTTTAAGCGGGGTAATTTGTATCCACCCCTGTATTTAATTCTGTTGCAAGACAACGATTCTAACGTCAAGCAGTGCCGACACTATAGCCGTCTTAACTTGAGACGACCTCCTTGTTCTTTTAGCTGGAAATAACCGAAGGTATATCTAATTTCACTTTTCACAGGTTTAAACTTCTAATGTATTTCGGAAAAACCAATGAAATCTCACGTACGTCTAACACCCGAACCAGGTATTTAATAGTTTGGCATATTCGAAATAGTTATTACTTGAAATCGCTCTCGAGGCTCTACGGTAGCTAATATTTGACGATATATAATTAATTATTGTTCTAATATTCTTGTTATACAGATATTAATAATCAAGTAGAAGTAATTCGTCTAATTTCATTAAACAGAGTAATCGGATCTCTCGAATAAAACAAGTAGAGCTTTATATTTAATTTATTTCCGACAGTTTCTCAGAAATGCATCGGGTGATGATTGATACCAATTTGAATAGTCAGTTAAGTAGACTACGAAATAGTCCACTCATGAAAGTATGTTCTAAGGGAGCAATCAGTGCATAACTCACGGGTAAAGGGCCACTTACTTTGATTAAATCAGCAACGAGGGAAGAAATAAACACATGATCGAGGCGAAGATCTTCATTTTGCAAGATATCCTAGAAAATAAAGTGAAATTAGTTAAAGACTCGTTACGTATGAATCATGGGGAAAGACTGCGTTACTTAAATTAAATATCTTATCAAGCCATGGTATGTAGGCACAACAAAATAAAAATGTTTGTGGATTCTTCAGTTTAGTCCGGAAAATTTTAATTTCGAAATCGAGTAGAACCGCTCCGATATCTTGACGTCACCTCGCTGGATCCATGACCAGTCGCAGTGCCGATATCTTGACGTCACCTCACTGGATCCATGACCAATCGCAGTGCCGATATCTTGACGTCACCTCACTGGATCCATGACAAATCGCAGTGCCGATATCTTGACGCCACCTCACTGGATCCATGACAATCGCAGTGCCGATATCTTGACGCCACCTCACTGGATCCATGACCAGTCGCAGCTGTAGATGACAGATAGATGGGGTGTTATTCGCTCGTAGACGCTACGGAATGCGAACCACAGTTTTCTAACCAAAGACAATAATCTTTGTAAAATAAGATCGGAGTAGGAACCTGGTTTCTAAAGGGTAGAAAATGCTCCAGTTTATCATTGGAATCAAAGCAGAGCCGCGGGGACTTTTTTGCAGACAGTTTAGGAGGAGCATTTTGTTAATCATTTGTTGACTGTGAACATTGAACCCCTAAAATAAATATCAGTAAGATAAATGACTTGTTTGTTGTTCAGATGTAGTATGCACTGTGATGTTCGAGAAAGTTCTTATTTGGGAACTCTGCTATTTGAAAAATCAATAAGCCAACTTTGGGGTTTAGGCACGATATTCGGTTACTGAAGAAGGACCTTCCTGCCTTCTCTCTGTTTTCACGCTGTACGATGAAAATTTACTAGTTTAGACAGAAAAGATTTTCGTTGTGACTTTAAATTTTCTTATTTTAATCACAATTTTAACTGCTCAACCTACACGCTTTGACCCATTTTAGATAGCCAACGTCCCGTTAACCAGTGAAAGGGTTAACACCGTGGATCCATAAGGTAACTTCCGCTTTAACGCAGACATTATCGCTGAAGATCATAATTACTTAGTTTGCTACTGTCAACAGTTCGAAACCGTCCCACACCAGAACATTTTGCTTTAATTAGATTTTCCAGTTTTCTAATTTATTAATCAGCTTGATTGATTGTGCATATATTTTAGCAAATATTTGATTGCGAAATGGGGAACCAAAAGTTTTTCTTAAACATGGAAAACTAGTTGTTTTGGTGTAACCATATACATGGAGACATACAGACAGCTAAACTTCGCACAGCCATCGAAATGACAGTTCGATTGTTCTGAGCGTTTGAATGCAGTATAATCCATCTTGGTGGACACCTCTTATTAACCATCTTTGTTACTAGTATTATGAACGTTTTAAAACCATAAAAGAACTGTATACCGCTTGACACACCAAAAAAAAAAAACAAAAAACTCTTGGTTTTGTCTGAAATAACTTGACGTTTTATTTGCAATCTTGTTTTAAACATGAAAACCAGCGAAAAAAGACAGTGATCTAGCGGCCAGTTAAGCAATTAAATGGGAAATAACCCCACAGTGTTCAGTGTTTTGACGTCACCTGTCTTGTTTGACGTGTTCCACATAATTGTGAGGAAGTCTCTTAATGACTTGTACGCATCCATGGGAGACATTTGAAATGGGAATTGTTTGCTGAATGCTTTTGTCAGAAATTCGTTTTTATTTAGGGACAACGGAAAATTCAATAAAGAAATAGTTAGTGGCCAATATTAATATAATGCGTTATTTAAAATATAATTTCTAAGCAAGAAACGTGACAAAAGTAAATTCTCGATCGTTACTGATTTTACAAAAATCCTACAACCTCGTCTGGGAAAGGAAGTTAAATGTTAAAATCTTGGGGTTTTTTTTTTTTTTTTTGTGGTTTTCGTATTTTGTTTACATAAATTTTAAAATAAAATATGTAAAAAATAACATATTTGCAATTATGATGTTCAAAAAATTGTAAATATTGGTGAAATGCGAACTGTGCAGTCAGTATATTTGTTCATTCAAGGGGAAAACACACGGAGCATTTAATTCGTGTACCAGCTGAAAAGTTATGTACACCTCCATTTTCATTCGGTTCTCTTTCCGTTGACTGCTTTCGGTTGGAGATGGAGACTTGTTCAAATATTTTGAATAGATTTTTATGGTTTTTTTTAACATTTTTTTCTTCCCTTTGCTTCAGTTAAAGCTAAAATAGGTCCTCTTGAAAACTATTTACCCTCCAAGAAGTTTATATAACGCAGGGAGGATGAAAAGCTCAAAAATTAAAAATCGAGTTAAAGCTACAAAACGAAGGTCGCTCGTCCGGTCTTTTTTATTACGAAAACAAGATCCGAAAAGGTAACTGTAGACTTCGCGTTTTTTAGGCCCTTCTATGACGTTGCTAACGACATTAACGATGTCACACTATCGGAAGGGAAGCCGTTAAAGTTACTGTTTGTCTTCCTTGCTCTAGTGGCCGCTTTGCCCGAATAACCGGATTACTGCATGTCACTAAAAAAAAATGGCTCACCTGTTTCGCAATTATTATGCAGGAAGGTTTGGTTTGACGGAAACGGTAGCTTAATTAACGATAGACTATTACAGTCATCATTCCGATTGTTATTGCTACATTTCGGAAAGTTTATTCTCTCGTCATCTCTAGGCGTATTTTCAGTATCCATTGATGGTGCTATTTGCATATGCCACAAGTGGAATTCGAAAAAGGAACCCCTTGGCTGTCAGTCGGTGTATGATTTTCCACTATTTCACACGGTAAGAATCTGGGATTAGAATTCCTCGTGTTTTATAATAACATGCCATTTCCTTCCAAAATGATTATCTGTGTCCCTTGATTTCAAATTATAGATACAACAGTAAAATTAAGGGGACCACCGACCTATTTACTGCACAATCACCAGCATTAGCAACACCGTGACTAACATAGATAAGGGCCGCAGACACTTCTCAATAGATAACAATAATCTAAGCTACTTGACGACTGCTAGCAGCCATTTATTTGTGTATGACATCTGGTTCGGATTTTCCAACCTATTTGTCCATACTCTGAGACAGTTTTTTCCCCACTGTAACTGATGTCTTGCGCAATACAGGGTGTTCCAAAAGTCTTGGACACATTTTGACAATGAATATCTCGGAAACTATTAAGGATATAAAAACGCATCTGGTAAATTCAGAAAGCTTGTAATCTCAATTTTTACATGGAATGTTCAAAGATGTTCAATGTGAGCACCATTGGTCACACGACACACATCAAGCCTATAGTCCAATTCTTGCCAAACGCATCCCAGCATTGCATTGTCAATGGTTGAAACAGCTTCTGTTATTCGTGCCTTCAGCTCATCCACGTCTCTGGGAATAGGGGGCACATATACCAATCCTTTCACAAATCCCCACAAAAGAAATCGCATGGTGTGAGATCTGGAGATCTGGGTGGCCAGGACATGAGATCGTGATCATTCTGCCCAGACCTTCCAATCCATCTGTCTGGCAGTTTTATGTTCAGAAACTGTCTAACCTTGAGGCTCCAGTGTGGTGGCGCTCCATCCTGTTGGAAAATGAAGTCACCAGACTCTTTCTCACTCAATTTATCCATTAACTAAAAAATCTGAAAAGATATCTAAAAAAATCTTAATCTAAAAAAATCTTAATATCTGAAAAGAAATTAAAAAAATCAATAGCCTTACAAAAAAACTAATGTAATTAGCTTTAAAATGACACAACTTTTATCTTACTACCATTCATAGTTAAATAGATATGGGGACTTCAAATGTGCCCAAGACTTTTGGAACACCCTGTACTATCGCTTTTTCGACGTTTTTGTTCGTCCCTAAACTGCCACATTCGTCTTGTGATGACCGTGTCACGAGGACGTAGGCATGGCCAGACCATCACGTATAGAGGACCTGGTTATGAACACGTTCGAGTGGCCGCCGCCTGTTTCCTTGTCCCGCATCTCCCTTCATGAGAAAACAAACTACACTTCTGATTCACATCTACGGGTCCCCCCCCCCGCTATCACGGGAGGAAGATTTATATTTATTTGGTTATTAAAAATAGGTAAAGTTCGCGTTTAAATGCCATTGACATCGCGTTAAAGTTAAGCGGTTCCTGGGATTTACTTGGAAAGGGTGGGGGGCTGGCCGACTTACCCCCAGGTTCCTGGCGCAGTACTGCCGCACCACGCAGATGTTGGGCGGGTCGACGCACGCTCCGATGAACCGATTGATGTTGTCGTGCTGCAGCTCCTTCATCAGTTGCAGCTGCCGTTTCATCGACCTCGTCACTTCCACGCTTTTCTTCCTCACGTGCTTCACGGACACCTGCGTCCCCTTGTAGAAGGTGTTCGTGTGCGCGCGGGATTTCCCGCGCTTCTCCGCATCCGACTCGCTGGAACTGGAAACCAGGAAGCTCCATCTGCTGGAAGTTTTCTTCTGCTAATTAAAAAAAAAAAATGGATTAAATCAGAGGGAGGGTTTGTTTAGTGGAGGCCGTCTCTGTTAACAAGCTAAGGCGCAGTTGTCCGCTATGTCTCGGTAACTCGCATAGCGCGGAGTTCTTCCAGCTGATCGTTGGGGGGGGGGTTCCGGAAACACCGAGCCAGATATCTCACGACCTGTGACCCGCCCGTCAACGTTCGAGTTAAACCAACGAAGACCACGTTTTTTTGTTTAGATCGGCAGAGCGACAAAGCGCATCTTCATCGCCTGCGGGTTTGAGGCGGCCGGCCGGGCGGGAGGGACAGAAGATCTGCGTACCAACGTCGCACTGAGGTACTGATGAAGCGCCCACTGTCGGTATTCGTCCACGTGCTAAATGGGGAAATGAGCGAACCTGTGAAACGTGACCGTTTTAAATTTTACATCCAAATACGTCACCATCGGTAAGTCGTGACAAGTTTCCGCGAGCAGTCATGGGTGTGTGGTTTATGCAGAGCATGACCCCTCGTTTTCATGTTATTATACAGGTTATTGATGCAATCTGACTGTAGGACGTTGTCCAAATATCCCACAGCCCTTTCCGCAATTCATCCAAGGTGCTTGGTTGCCGTTTGACTTTCTCAGTGGCCATGTAGATAGATGGGCCCCATGCAGCCTCGGTGATGTTCATTTCGGGACTTTGTCCAGGCCAAGGCATCTCTGTCGGTGTTCTATCAATCTCTCTACGTTCCAGATGGTTTTCCACCACCGCACTGGCTGTATGCTAGAAGTTTTTGTTATGTTGGAACACGAATTCTCGCCCATCTTCCTGAGAGAACGGCGTAGTGGATGAGAACCTGCCTGCCTGCACCTGTCGGCAGTCAGTTTACCTTCGACTTTACACAAATCTCCGCCACCCTTGGCTGGTGTGCAGCCTCACACTTGTATTGATCTACTCCCGTGCTTTACTATAGATGCTGGATCCTGGCTGCTATACCGCCTTCGGGTCCGCCTTAGAATAAACTGCCATTAATTATTACCAAACGGTTCGAACTTAGACTCACCTGTAAAGAGCACCTTCGTCTAGGTTTGGCCGTCACACTGTTTCATTGCTGCTGCCCACTTGAGGCTCGGGGTTTGATTTTGTCTCCTTAACAAAAGTTTTCAGACAGCTAAACGTTCATTGAGACCCCTTCGCTCTAATGTGTATCTTACTACCGTTCTTGAAGAAACGTTAGCACCCATCTCGGTCATCCGCAAGATCTCCACTGGCTGATGTCTATCACAAAAAAAACAAACCCTGAGGCGATTAATAGCACTTATGGAGAGTTTGGGCTATCTTTTTTTTTTGTTGACTGCGTCTGTTGTCAACAGCACCAGTTCCGCGTGTCCTCAGAGTCTTGCTCACAGCTTCTTTTGAAACAAAGCCAGACTGCAATCTGTCGCAGGAGTGACCTCCCCTAGCTTTGATTTCTCTCTTTTTTCATGTGACACTTCCCTTTCCAATAAGCCACAGTATTCACCACTTCTTCATCACGCAACAATATCCCTGCCCATAATTAGATCACCCTACAACTATGGCACATTATGACTGCTTGCATGCCAATTAATCAGTGTACTACATCCACACATGACTGTAATATGAAGCATTTCATTTTTACTCATGAGATGCGATTCTATCACTTTTGTTTTGCATTTTAAATCCAGTTTTTTCTTCTGTTACTATAATTATTTCTCGCTGTTTATCCACAAATCTAATAGTAAAGTTTAAAATGTATAATGCAAGTCTATTTTGTGGGATTTTACTTTGTGGTCGGCTCTGTTGCAAAACGACATCGGTCCAACATTTTATCATTTGACTTCCTCACGGTGGCAGTCTTCGTTTGGCATGGGAAATATTAGAGAAATCAGGTTGACGCCAAGCAAAAAAAGAATTCATTTAATGTTTTACCCCTGTTAATATATATATTTAGATAACACATTAATATGTATCACGATGCTGGAGCAATGAATTACACCTTATTTATAGTCGGCCTCGTTTTGAGATAAGATGGAGTAATGAATTACACCTTATTTACAGTCGGCCTCGTTTTGAGATAAGATGGAGTAATGAATTACACCTTATTTACAGTCGGCCTCGTTTTGAGATAAGATGGAGTAATGAATTACACCTTATTTACAGTCGGCCTCGTTTTGAGATAAGATGGAGTAATGAATTACACCTTATTTACAGTCGGCCTCGTTTTGAGATAAGAGTTGTTGTAACAGAACCTAATATTATATTGTGATTACACTGATTTTATACTGTAATCTCTCATTTCATGTAAAAGGTAATATTCTTGGAGTAGACATTTAGACTAATTTGATGTAAACATTTGACAAGCTGCAGGGTGATAATCTAAAGATATTAACTTAATGATCTTAGTATCTTAAAATGTGTTTAATAGTATTAGCTACAATATTTGTCATAAAAATCAAATGTGGGAGATATTAATTACCGCTTAGTAGACAGATGATCAGATGGTAAAAAGTTAATTCTAATGATGCATGCTAAATAATTGTTTCAAATTAAATTAATTAAATTTAATTGTGAAAAATATTGTCAGCTTGGTACAACTACAAAAGATACAGTGTTGGGCCATTATATTTGAAACCCGTTGCTATTACAATAAGTTCATTTGTTGTGGAAATGTTAATTAGCGACGGGAAATCGAGTGAAGTTTTCATGTTAGTTAGCACTTGGTCCAGCCACCTTTGCAGTAGAAGAGATCGTTCGGCAATGAATCAAGAAGATTCTGCAGTATCCATGCGAGATGTCATCAACAGACAATACAGATCCCCTCGCTACGGGGGTGCTTGATCGGATTCGTATCAGGACTTGGGGGTACTCGGGGCACGAAAGGGACTTCTCACGTTCTACACACCTGTGGTCCCCCAAAAGTCTTCTACGGCTTGTTCCTGTCGCATAGGCGAAGTCGGCGGAATAGCCGTCGAAGAATTTTTAGATCGCTCACCTCAGCGAACTTCGCGTTAATTCACAGTCGCAGATCCACGACAGATGTCGGTATCTTCGCTAATCTGCCGGTGACTGGTCACAATCTGAACAGTCTATAAAGGATCTCGAGTAATCGCACAGATATTTCGGGATCTGCCCATTTTTCTTTTTGCATATTAACAGTGTCCGCTGATTATCCGTCCACCTAGACATCAAATGAAATCACATCTAGAATATGTAAATTCCAGTCAGATTCATTAATTTATCAGGTTTTGCCAAATTAATAAGTTGGGATATTGCATCCAAACCCCTATCTTAATACTCAGTAGAATAATACATCTTGAATTAACATTGTATGTGCGGAAATGATATTATGCAACCAGATAAAGCTCCAAGGAATACGTACTGTTCAGTGAAGTAATACCTTTTAGCCATTTAAATTAACCGAGTAACAATTTCCAGTAATAATTGGTTAATTTAAAAAAATTTTTTTCTTTATAGAACTAAACGAACATGAGAAAAAAATGTTTTTTTCTCTGCAAAAGCGACAGAGAAGGCTGACTTTCACTTTCCTCAAACTGACGGGCGCGAGAAGCAGACCATTCGTTAGTAAATTACTGGATGTAGCCGTACAGGAAAGCATCACCTCGTAGTAGATCCTAAACGTGGATGCTGTCGGATTTACCAGTGAACAAAACCGGAGTTCTCGGCATCAGAAAGGGACGACAGTAATATCGCCCGTCTACCGGACGCAAAACGATGGAAAGCTGTCACTATGTGAAAAACTGTCGTCAATGGTGCAAAGAAAGAATTTGCAAGACTGTAACAAATGTGGTGGCACACGCATTCATAATTTATTTTGAAAGGTGAAGCAGGAGCTAGGAATTGCATAATACAAAAAAGAAAAATCACCTGAAAGCTTTTCCAGGTAAATCAGCAGGGCACGGATATAGTTTATTAACGGAAGCCTTCGTAGCGAATTCTAAAGAACATCAGTGAATAAAGACTGCATCAAAAACGGTGCATGAACAAATTTCTTGTCGATTAAGGCTATCAACTTTAGAGAAGATCAAGGAGGTCCTTGACAGTAAAATCGTTGCTTGAAACCCCTATAGGCGCGGGTCCGAATAACGTCTATACAAAGGCTTTTGTGCTGCCAAAGATGATTCTACGACTTGCCAGAAAGGGGGAGATAATTCTGGCCACATTCTTACCTTGGTAGAAGCATTCAGGTTCCGTAGTTATTGTTCGCCTGATCATCAGAGATTCGTCCATATTTTCATTGTGTTTTTCTTTTTAAAGGTGAAGTATTCATTCGTTTCTCAAACCAAACATTTAGAGATCCAAGATGAAAACGACCCTTACTTAATAAACTATTCTAACCAACTTACCCTCCACTTAGGGGGTTCCATCATTTCTTCTTGGGAGTTGATAAACAGGATCTCCTTGTAGTCGATTTTCCACAAAAGCCTCGCCAACTTCTGTTCATACAGATAGTGCCTAAAAGGGTTAAAATATGAGAATCATTCAACCGGGCAAACAAAAAGGGAAAAATTCTGTGGTTTCGATAGCTTTATATTCAGGAAATAGCAAAGACTTTGACGGGACTGGTCTGGCTAAATGGTCAGGTAGTGAGTGATCTTTTTGGCGAAGTTCACAACTGTGGATAAAATGGAAGAAGGGAGATTAATCGTATCGCATGAAAACTGGCTGTTCCGGGAGACGCCCTCCGTCTGGGAGCCCCTCAGAAATAGCTACCAACAAGACGGATGCTAACCCGGACAGCCCGAGGACATTTAGTGGTTATAAGCCACTTAATCTGCTTTCTACAGAACCAGATGAGCCGGGTATTTGATGTGCTTAGCGGGAGACTTGTTAAATAAACGTTTTACGTCGTCGACAGAATTCTCTGCAGATCTAAATAATATCCTTAAAATTCCATTTCTGAAATCAAAATATAACTATCCTATCTTCCCGTGGTGCAGCCGAATCGTTAATGAATTTGATCTGCAAATCTAAAAATTTCCGTTATATAGAGAGACCCGGCAGAATAAAATGAGCGCTAAGGAAATATTAGGAAAGCCTCTGCTGCTGGAACTGCTAGAATGTCGAGGACGTCTCGGACAGATGGCGCTGTTGGTACACCCCCATTCAGGCGACGCGAGTGATTAGACAATCGCAGTGTGACCGGATATCAGAGAATTAGAGAGCAGCTAACTACTGACCGGGATCTCCATTAATAGTCACAGAGCGGCCGAGAAGTGCGGAGATCACCAGCGCTGTCAGAGCGCCTCTAGGTACGGCTCGACATTATTTGCGTAAACTGGGCCGCAAAAGACGCGTGGATCGGCAGAAATTCCTCACAGAAGCCAATACAAGGTAGGCTTGTGCACGCGTTTAGTAAAATGACGCACAGACTTGTGGGATTTTTGGGTGTCAGTTGTAGTCAGTCAGTCCCCTGTTCACGTCAAGTGGATGGGACGAATCCAGATGCGGAGGAAGGCCAGTCAAATATTTCAGGAAACTTGGTTGAAGACCACAGTTCAATAGGATGTTTAGCGTAATGGCGTCGGGGGGGGGCATCGACTCGAGACGCAGGAAAACCCCCTGGTGTACACCGAGGGAGTCAAGATTCTTCTGTATATCCGTTTTCGATAATCGTCTTATGCCAGTTTTCGAACAAAAGGTTTTGCAGTTCAAGTCACATTTGCTACAAGAAAATTGTCCAACTTATCACACACACACACACCACACACACACACACACACACCACACACATCCCTTAAAGCTGTTGTCATATAAAAGAGACAAAAGGGGCTGCAGGTTTATCTCTTGGCACCTAAGACCCGTGACATGGATTTTTTTGCTCTTCAGGTTTATATTTCTGTTTCAGGTCTTCATGGAGCATCTAGAATATAAATAAGGATTAGAGTATTTGGACCGCCAGTGGCGAAGCGGTTAACTTTACCCGCCAGCCAGCAACAGGGGTCTCTTTATGGCACTCCCATTTCCTCCCAATTTGATGCCGAAGTTGAAAGTGCCAGTCGCCTCAGCAGCGCTTTCCAGAGAATACCCTCAGCACGCCCAGGGTTTTCTCCCTTGTTGCGACTTCTATACGACAGACAACAGTAAAACAACGTAACCCGTGTCACTTTAAAATCATTCATAACTGTTTTTGCTTGCGACATTATGCAGTTGTAAACTAAGTTAGCGATATATATATCTGTAAGCCGAATTTACAGGACTTAATACCGCGATGTTACTCCAGATAACTATGTAAAAAATCGTGTTAAAAACGCTACTGTACACTAGGAATGTTCAAATGAAACCCGGCTGAAATACCTGGTACCGTAATGGTATCCGGCCGGGTTCCATTTGAACTCCTTTAGTATTTACACACAAATATTTCTACATACCTGGCTCCAAAGATTACTGTCATACACAGCAGTGTGGCCACAATACTACATATTATTACTGTCGACCAGTCTGTGAAAACATAATAGATACACACTAGCATCAGTTGAGAGAAAGGTTAATTTTGGTTTTGTAATTCTGTTAGTGTTATCGCCTTTAGCGTTTAACGTATCGTGTTTCCATCGTGTGGAAAGAGAACTGCTGGGATGCCAGGGAATAAAGCACAAGGGAAAGTTAATTATCACCAGAATTTCTGTAAGCGAACTTTCTCAGACCTACTGTATAACTGAAGAAGAATATCGAGTGTCTAGACAGTTACCAAATGTGACAAAGTACCGATATTTTGGAACAGAAAAGAAGGTCAAAGGATAAAATCTGATTATTTTCTGGTAAAGAAAAGTATAAACTGACTTTTTTTTTTAAAAGTATCATTATAAGACGCTTGATACCAAACGCATCATTGGTATTCTAGATAACATGTAGATAGATGTCCTGTAACTCCGACTGTGACGTCTAGTGCTGATTTAGAGTAACCTCCCCTTCTTTGAATGACTTTCTCGCTCTGCGTGCTGCTCAGAAGGTATCGAATGCGTGTCTGTGGTATCCTCTGCCACTCTTCGCACAGAGTCTGACTGGAGTAGTCCAAGCATAAGCTGAACAGGAGGCTTCCTCTTCTAGCCACTTCACCCGACTTGACACCAAAGATGAACTGCCAAGTTTCGTGCTCATAGCCAGACACCCACGGCGCCATTACCGCCAGACCAGAGAGAAACAGCGAGCCCAAGAATACTCTCAAAGTACCGGACGTTTATTGTATCGAGGACAATAAAAAGGTGAAGCTTCGAGCCACGAGATGCATCGCCACAGGTAGTAGTTACAGCAATGCCTCCTTGATTGTAAGCCTCTTTTTTCCCCCTTTGTATTGCCAGACTCGGACAGGGCGATGGCCGCGGTAACCAAGGTAATGCGGGCCCCTGCAGACTCTTCTGGTAGTCGCCCAGTGGTTGGTTCTTCTGGAACCGAGGCTTCTCGGGTCAGCCCCACTGTCGAAGAGGGGCGGTGGGATATTTCCTGGATAGTTTCCGTCTTTTCTCGGAGTCGTTTACGCGAAGGTCTACCACGTGCTCTTTCAACAGCGACAATGTCGGCCAGCAGGATGGACTGGTCCGAGCCCTGATGTATACGTGAGGCTGCTAAAAATTACCCATGTACGAACCTGGAAACTGCTTTTTATTTTTAGTAATATACTACAATTGAAAAGTCGTACAGAGAAACAAAGTGAAAGCACGTGCCCGTCTGCCCATGAACTATGCAAACAACTTTTTGCATTAAAAAAAAAAAAAACTCAATATAAATGATAATGTTATGCAACAAACCACGTGATCAGATTCCCTTTTCTGCCAAATTTTTAAATATTAAAATGCTCGATACTATTTACAAATCTGACGCCTGATTCTTGCTTTCTCGGGTTTAAAACAGGGAGACTAACAAGTGAAATATTATTTAGATTTTTTCATCAAACCCAAACAACGGCTATCAAGAGTGTGATACAGACAACCGAAGTGGAAATTGTTTTTCTATAGGGGAGTTCAAGATCAACCAAAGGACAAAAGCCAGACTTAGAAGAAGGGCGCGTGTAGACCATTTCTCTGTACTTTGATAGAGTTTCTGAACATTTCCAGACGACGATCGCTCCCCCTGTCTGGAACATTGTCTCATAGTTAGCTCCCTTTATACTTTCGTTAGACCGTATGCCGCCATATTTGCCCAACAGTGTCCATGTCGGAACCTCGTGCTGGCCGATACGTCGGACCCAGAGGAATATTTCTGTTTTACCTTGCAGAGGCCGCTTCACCGAGTCAACCTCTGTGAGCCGGATCGTTAGCACGTTCAGTGAAAACGTACGTGCCACTAGAAAGATTAGCGATCGGATTAATTACACCGCCAGTTCGACGTGACACCAAGATGTTTCCATGATGGAGCAATCGAGAACTGCTGACGACGGTTTCCTGAAAATCAGATGAATTTTGAAAAATGAATCAGAAGCAAAGAAAGCGGAGGGGATATCAGCCAAAACGTCGAACCTGTGTTCACGAGACACTTTTCGTTTTGAAAGCCGCAGACCGGTTCACTGATGGGTACTTTTCCAACCACCCACATGATCTCTCTCAGCTGGCGATATTGCTGAAAAATTTTTTTTATTTAAAAAAAAAAGAAAGAACAAAATCAGACAAAAGGAAATCTGCATAAAGTCAGATAACAGGGAAAAAAATTTACGGTACATTTTTGAAAATTATAAAAAAAATCTTTTAGTTAATAAAAACAAAAGAGAAGAATTCTACTGTCCAGTTCATATGCACACATACTATTTGGACTTATGTGTTGATGTCGTACATTCAGAATAATTATCCTAGATGTCTAACAGGTCTACTAGCGCCAAACACCCAAATATAGAACGACTTCTAGCAGCGGGAAGAAATATTTAGGCTCTTTTAAAATTTATTAGGTAAAAGAGCTATTAAATGCGTTTTAGCCTCTCTACTTGTAATTGTATTTTTAGGGATCGTGCCGATTTGTATTTGTTGGCTGGTGATGGTATTGTCAACAGCGGGGCCAAGAGTGTGCAGTCTCCCTATTTTCTAAGGATGCTGGTACATTAGAAAAGATGTATAGGTAATTTACAAAGAGTGTATAAATCAATATAGGATCTTAGTTGTTATTCAAAGAGATTAGGGAAAATTTAGCTTCCCATTCCGGCATACAGAAATTTGCAAGGGCATTTAGCTTACTCAGACATTTAAATTGTAAAGGATTAACAGAACATAAATAAATAAACCTTAGCATCTCGTCTTTTTAGACTCATAGGTTATAAGGAGTAATGGTTTAAATCTCAAGCAGGTTGGGCATCGGAAAGCATTGGGTGTTTATTTCCCAGCAGTACAATACCGTTCATAGACTAGCCAGCCTAGCGAAGAGACAGTTATTTCTTATGTGGATGCTGTGGCTACATAAGCTGACACCCTCCTCGAAATAATTGCGGCTTAATTTTTAACATTATTCCAGTATACTGAAGGGCAGAATTTTAATGTTATTCGGATTAAATCTGTCTAAAATTCTAATGCTTTTAAGGCAAAATCTGAGCCAACTGTTGACGTCAACCAAGTGAAACCTAAGCCCTGTACGAGATCAACAGAGAGCAGTGGAAAAATCCTCTTCGTGTTTTTATAAATGGGAATTAAATCGTCAGATGGATTATTTGTTATTTCTCTTTTCTAAGGAAGGGCTCCCACAATTCTATGTATTTTATCGTACGCGGTCAGATTTCCTGGAAAACGTAGTTTCATTAATAATAAAAGACTAAACATTCCACAGTTTAAATTTCAAGAAGAGCTGCAAACTCAAGCTTTACAATTAGTTTTAAATTATTTTTAGATTAAATTAAATTAGTCATAAAATTCGCCGGCTTTTACATTTCTAACGTTTTAACAACAAGCTGAAAACATTCACCTTTTTTCTTTCTTTCTGGTAACAGCGCGAATTGATAGTTCGATAAATAGCAGGTGCGCGATATAAGGGTGTAAGTGATAACCCAATCTGACCAGCAACGATGGTTCACCACCGACTCTGTGTCCCACATAGCCCGGATGAAGACTCGATATTTAACCAAAACGGATAGAAATCGTTTTTGAAAACAAACGGAGAATATTCATCATTTTACAAGCTAAATAATACAAGTTGGTGTCCTTTATTTTTTGATTTCCATGGGATTCAGCTGTTGAAAAGAGCGATTCAAGAACATGCGCCCGATGAGTCCAGTTTGCCGCCATGACAGTATAAGAAGAGAACTTCCGTAGCAAAGCGTAAAAGACTGACAGGGGGTATACGCCAGAGAAGACACCGTGCCGACCATTCTGCTCGTGCATGCAACTCGTGTTGCGACAACATTAATAATTAAAATAAAAACACAACTCGGCAGAATCAGCAGGTGAATTAATCAACCGGCTTCTTTTTATACGGTTTTCCGTTGCTGCCCGTCGACATTAAATGCACAAATACGACAGAGGATGCAGGAAAATAAACACACGGTGACGGACGGAGTCTGTTAAAACCCAATCGCTTGTTTACTGGTATTGACATTTCCGATATCCTGACGGTTTTATCAATTAAAACACCGATACAAATTTAAAAAAAAAAAGAAAGAAAATATTGATCTGGCTAAACTTGATCTCAAATCTACCAGCGGCTACCATTGTAGAGGAAATTAGTATTAAATGTATTTATATATTTAATTCGTTTCGTTTCGATTTTCCTGAGAGTAGCAAGTTTTAGAATAATTAAAGCGACACCAAGCAGACAAATGTAGAAGATACACCTCGTGGTCACTCGGGCTTTGCTCGCTTAATCGTTGGATGCTGGAACTCAACGAATGGTTGTATCGTTACTAGGAAAGTGTTTGGATTAATTATTCGTGGCACCAACAGCAGATCATCAACCATCAGTAGTACACTACTGTCGGTCGGTCTGTAGTCCCGGTGGGGGGGGGGTCGCTCTTGGACTTTCGGAGATATGCGCGGTCTCAACCTAGGAGCGTGAAAGATTAACGTGAGCTCAGGAGATTAATGCGGATGTCGTGACTTCGAAGCATTAACGAGTTCTTTCTGGTGTTCTTCGGCCACCCGTGTGTCTAAGAATCCTGGCTCCACTGCCGTATTGCAGACCAATAAAGCTCAGCTTATGTCAGCTACGTAGTCGTTCAGTTTCTTCTTCTGAAAGCCTGCACGGTGATAGACGTCTCCGGGCGGCTCTATTCTGCGAAAGTTCCAGACCGGGGCTGAAATCAACACGAAGCGAAGCCGAAATAAGCCGAACAACTTACCGGAATTCCCCGACCCGACGCCGTCATCTCGAAGGTGCCAACCGGGCTGAGGCTGAAACCGAGCGGAAACCTATCGTTCTTTTGCAAGCTCAGAAGTGTGTAATTCCCCTTCGTGTCCCCGTTAACGTCAATGAACACCGTGAAACCCTGAATACCTGAAACCAAAATAAAAAGTAATTAAAAATGGAGGGGCGACTTACTATTAATAATTCGATTACGGTGATAAAATCACCTGAACGCAAGTTATCGAACGCACATCGGAAACAACAGAAATATTCTCGAAAGGAAACTTTGGAAATCGTCATTATATTGTAGGGATGGTGTTGTACTTAAGTGAGAGCAAAGAAAACATTTACAGACTATACAGTAGGGTGGTCCATAAAATCGAACATCTGAATTTCTTGCTCCCTGGCCTGATTCTGTTTCCATTTAGGTAAAAAACATTGTATGCAAAATTTGAAACCAATCAAATAATATTTAGAGGTGGCTCAACAGTCTACAAGTTTGAGATTTTCCTTCATAGCGCATATTGCAATCATCTTCTGATGCGCCAGCATGTAAGTGTTGCATCATCTTTTATCAGCCATTCAGTTCATCACTAGACTCGTCTGAGAGGTTGCTAAGGTGTTTCACTTGTGTCTTTCTTCCCATATTCCTTCAAGATGTCGAAAACACGTGGTTGTTTTACCTAATTGAAGAAACATCTAAATGAAATTCTTGGTGCTAAACTCCCCAGCAAGGAACAAGTGCTAAGTGTTTTTTTGCATCACCATATTACAAAAAACAAAAGTGTTAGTGAAAGTGCAGACATAGTAACTGGGGAAGTAGAAGCTTACTGGAAAAAGTCTAGGCTTCCTCTTCAAAGGAAAGACAAAATTATAGAAAAAGTAAAGAAATATTCAATCAGTGGAAACTTTTGAAGAAAAATAAAGGGAGAGGAGGAAAACAAGAGGCAAATGAAAAGAATTCAAAATCGCAATGAAAAACTTATTTGATGTGGCACATGCTAATGCGATGTCCTTAATTAGCATTCAAGAAGACAAAGACTTCTTAAAAGCACAACGAGAACCCGGCCGCCGAGGCTCAATGAGCGGAAAAGACACAAAACTGGCAGCATCTGAAGCAAGATCACAACAGCGAGAACAAGAGCTAAAGAGACGCAGACAAAAACACACTGCTGAAGCCGAGGCATCTACAAGTCAGGTTATACTAGAAGAATCTTCTTCATCAACAGAGGTAGATGAATCTTCAGAGTCATCTTCAGAATCATACAACAGACAGAGACAGAAGGAAGAAACTCCACAAAGAAAGAGGTTTCGACAAATGAATGTATGGACCCCAGATCTTACAGCAGCTCTGGATAGGACAGGAACAACTGATCGGAATGCTCTGTTTGTTGTAGCTGAAACGGCCAAAAGTTTAGGACATGATCCCAGCAAGATTAACATCAGCCGTTCTAGTGTCAAGCGCTATAGAGAAAAGCATCGTCAGAAAATGTGGACGGATTTACACAATGCATTCAAAGCTGAAGGGAAAACCTGCATTGTTCATTGGGATGGCAAGTTATTACCACCCTCTCTCCTCTGTTCAACTACATCCGTTGACCGCCTGCCAGTTTTGATTACAGATGTCTCTACTGGAGAAACACAGCTTCTTGGTGTTCCAAAACTGAGTTCAGGAACTGGCGAGAATCAAGCTAAAGCAGTTTATGAATTGTTATATGAATGGTGTTTGGAAGGAAAGGTTGCAGGCTTCTGCTTTGATACAACTGCATCAAATACAGGACGTCGAGCTGGAGCATGCATCCTTCTGGAACAGAGACTTGGACACACAGTCCTTAATTTAGCATGCCGCCATCACATTAATGAAATACTTCTTGCTGCAGTATTCTCTACATGCTCCGGAGATCCTCGGGTCCCGATGTCCAACTTTTTTCGTCGGTTTCAAAAGAAATGGAGCTCCCTTGACCAGTCTAATTACCGAACTGGAAAGGACTTGAAGGTGATGCAGCCTGACAGGGAGCGTATCCTTAAATTTTCAGAATCCAAGTTAGCACAGGGTAATCACAGAGACGATTACAAGGAATTCCTTGAGTTAGCTATTGTTTTCCTGGGAGGGAACCTTCCTGGTTTCAATTTCAAGAAACCTGGTGGCTTTTCATCATGCCAGATGGATGGCAAAAGTGTTGTATTGTCTCAAGATTTGGATGTTCCGTGGCCAACTTAAACACCTTACTAAACGGGAGGGGTCTTGCGTTTGTGATGTGAGTATTTTCTCCATCCTTATTTATGTGGAAGCATGGTTTTTCTGCCCCTGATGCTGCAGCTGCTCCTCGAAAAGATTTGGAGATGCTAAGGAAACTACAGTCTTTCCATAATGACCGTGTCGGAAGAGCAGCTAGAGAAAAAATGCAAAAACCATCTGTGGTATGTATCAGAGGAGCTTGTGGCATTGTCTCTGTTTGATGAAGCGGTTTCAGTACCGACAAAGCGGGCTATAGTGTCAGCCATGATCCCTGAAGAATCAGATAAGAGGTGATGGGTCTGCTGATGAAGATCCCCCTAAACGTGTCACGTTACAAGGTCCCATGATTCCACCACTCGAGTCTTTTGCAACTCGCAAGTCAGTACGTTTGCTGGAATACCTGGAATCAACAGTGACTTCCTTAATGAAGACCCAGACATCTGGAAAGATAATATTTCATTCAAAGAAGGTCTGAAAAAAGTAAAAAATCTTCCAGTAATCAATGACGTGGCTGAGCGAGGGGTCAAACTCATCGAGGATTTCAATGCCCGACATACAACAAAAAGAAGACCAACTACAGTTCCTTCTGGCTGTTGTATCACAGCACCGACAGATGTTTCCCACATCTTCAAGTCCCTACTAGCATCTGGACCACATTGAGTGATTGGCAACCATGATACCCCCGTCGATGAGCGGATAATACCCAGTTTTCTGACGAAAACTGGGGGGGATCCAGGAGCCTGCAAGATAGGGACTTTGAGGCCACCTCTAAATATTATTTGATTGGCTTCAAATTTTGCACACATTGTTTTCTACCTAATTGGAAACAGAAACAGACCGGGGAGCAAAAAAATCATACTTTTTTTAATTTTCACCCCTATGGACATGGACCACCCTACTATACAGTTTACTCGTCTTGCACAACTATGACGCCCAACCAAACGCCAAACAACGCTACGCACAGCTGTGACCATCTTCCTGGCGGTGAGGTGCGAAAACTTCCCTTCCAAGTATCGCCATCGAGACATTTATTCTCGGTTTCCATAGGCTCCAACCTTCGTGTTAAAATAAGTGTATGCAGGGAGAGTGGTGCTGCTAGTATCACTTCCTAATTGTTTTCTCCGCGTTTGAATAAGTCCAGTCCATGCCACCGTCGTGGGAGGCCCCGAGGTAGATGTCCGGTCGGCGTATGAGGCCTGGCTTCTCGTGCCTTCTTGGCATAGTTTCCTATAGTCGAAGTGGGTAACTCCCGGTGCTTCTGTTTCCTACAGCATTTAAAGATGAAGAGTTCCAGTGAGGATTCCTCTGTCGAGTTTGGCAGCGACGGGGCTTTACCTGGGGGGCGCGCTAACGCTTAACCCTCGCACTGCGCTCCCTCGCCAGAGTAGTCCCCCTTGCACCCCGCTGGTGTCCGTATGATAGAAACAGTCCAGCTGAGGTGTCTCAGTGCTGTAAGGGGCGGCGCGGGGGGAAGAGTAGGAAGAAAGCCGCCCTTGCACTCTATTTTCCTTAAAATGTTTCAAATCTCGTCAAAAGATTCGTGAGGATCGCCGCCATTAGCTGTCACAGAGACCCGTCTGGACAAACAGTGGTGGTAACTAGGATCAAGTATCGCACGGGTGGAGGAGGAAAGGGAGAGCTTTGACTAATAGTCTCATCGCACAGATCTCGCGAGAAGAGCATTCTTTAAGATCAGGTGAATAAAGGGTGGCTCCCTCTTGAATGAAGTAGGTCGTTTTGGAAGCACGTACAGACAGCCATTATCGACACTTTGTCTTCACCGTCCATCTGATGATTCCAGCGGAGCGCGCATCTTCTCCACTCCGGTTTTAATATTGGTAGCTGGTAGATATTCGTGATTTATTAGCTGAATCTACAGCTCACTCAGTTTCCCTGCAGCCACATCGTGGCAGCCCCTCGTTCCTGGGGTCAAACCCTTCGCCACTTCTCCAATGAATGACAGAAATTATTCCAGATTAACCACATTACGGCGTAATTCGCAGAGTGGTCGGAAGCCAAACTTATATTGATTGCGCTGCTACGCAATTTCAAGGTTCAAAACCCCTGCTAATGGAATACGGCGAGACATGTTAGATTCGCGTTGAGGGTTTGTCGTTCCCGTGCGGCTGTTTGTTGTTAGAAGGCTGAAGCCTGGTAATGCTCAAGTTCTGCTAAACCCAGCGCTATACACATATGACATAGGCGTGAGAACAACGGCAACAAACGGGGAGAAGTTCGATAAACGAAGGGTGAAGTACAGTACATCTCAACCGACATTTCCCTCCCCTGCCGCCTTATCATCGGTCGGTTCTGCCTGGGTAGCAAAGAAGCTTTACAAATCCTGTGGAACTATTTCAGGCCGATAACAGCGTTAATCTCTTTCATGCATAGAATATAGAACTTGCTGTGGCATATTTTTGCTAGAGAGAGAGAGAGAGAGATTACGCCAGTACAGATAGACAGATGACGTCAATACACAGAGAGATGACATCAGTACAGATAGATGACGATGGAACAGAGAGAGAGAGATGACGTCAATACACAGAGAGATGACATCAGTACAGATGGAAGACGATGGCACAGAGAGAGAGATGACGTCAGTACAGAGAGATGACGTCAGTACAGAGAGAGAGATGGACAGAGAGGAGAGAGATGACATCAGTACAGATGGATGACGTCAATACACAGAGAGATGACATCAGTACAGATGGATGACGATGGCACAGAGAGAGATGACATCAGTACAGATGGATGACGATGGCACACAGAGAGAGATGACATCAGTACAGATGGATGACGTCAGTACAGAGAGAGAGAGAGTCACAATTTAAAAACTGATTTTTTTTTACTTACTTTTGAAGCTTCGAGATCGAATTCTGCTGATTATCGACTGGCCATCGGTAAAGCTTTTGTTTTCTTGTAGAACCTCGTGCATAGCACGCGCGTACACCTTGACCGCATCATACAGATAGGCAGCATGAATGGGCACCTGTTAAAAACCAAGCAGCTCTGCTACACATTCTGCACGGACTGAGAAACAGCGACATCGATAACCCTGCCTTTTACCGGGTGGGTGTACACTAAAATTATACATTTTCTTCTTTTTTTAAAAAAAAAATTAATGCCTAGACATCATCAGCATGTTACCAGACAGAATGGCCGCTCAGGTTTATTTGATTACCACTATCGTCATTAAAAGTTGTTTATTTACCTATTTGTGGCCATCAACCTAAAACTAAGCTCACTGATCGACAGGTAAGCCTTCTTTTAGTCTGGCAGGCCGCAGATGTACACACTGACACGGTTACTTTTCTTAACTGAGAAAAGCCTTTCAGAATTTATTTCGCTTTTGTAGTTAGTTCAGTTCCTTTGTCTGGTTTATTACACTTTACATTCTTAATTTATTAAACTCTCTCTTATTTCACGATACCAATTTAATCGGCTTGCAATATTATGTTTTAGCCTAACTCCCCTTAATTAGTCTGCTCTTCGTTTTTGCATCTTTTACCCATTTTTTTCAAACCGTTTTAGCCCAATTAATTATCTATCCCTGCTCGAGTCAGCCCCATCTTAACCTTATTTGTTTATTTGGTATAACGCTCTGCATATTTTGGCGTACCTATTGATATCTGGTCATTCCTGTTATGCGCTATTATTTCCTACGTTACCATTTTAGTATCGGCTCGCCCCTTTATGTGTTATTATTTATTAATGGATATCAAACTTGAAGCGAGAAAATCGAATTGTTAAATACAAAAGCACAAGAATGGCGGTAACAAGGTACCTACCTGAAGGAAGTTTTCGGATAAAATTATACCTATTTTCAACCAAAAACAACTAAAATATATACATGCAAAGCATTTTTTAAAGCCACCATCAGGTTTCCAAAACAATGAATATATAGCGCACATGGTAAGAAGGGAAAAGAAAAATGTGATTTAATAAGTAGAGGAGCAGAATTGGCCTGGGTTTGATTGTTTATCTGCGTTTTCGTGTGTCTGATAAAGATTTCATAATTTTCTATTTAGAATCAGCCCACAACCTGTCATCATTCTGAGATCACAAATATTAAGCAATCTGTTGCTGTCACGTGATTAAGGGAGGCAGAGACCCTACATTTAGAAAAACTCGTAAATGCACGGGAATGGTTTTTTTCCCCCACTGTATTCGGATCTACGGCCTCGACATTCGACTGACACGTGCCCTTTCTTTACGGCTACTCCCGAGTTTCTCCCTACGTTATTACGTTTTACCGTACCGCTTTAATCGGTTTGGCTCAGTTATATACACTGTGTGTATATTTTACCAAAAAATACTTAGTACCGCTTTAATAGCCAGTCGGGTCGTATTCCACCAGAACCGGCTCTGCTATAAAAGTTACGTTTCGTTTACTTAATTTTGCTGAATTTATTTATCGATTTCTAAATCTTTCATCTGTAAATGGATCCTCCTATCGATCCGCCATTTTTTTTTTCCTTTTCTCATCAGGGAACTGCTCTGGTATCTGAAGCCATCGTGCTCGACATATGAAAAAATCATAATTGTTCTTCTTTGTTGGGGTTTGAAAGAAGAGACTTAAAAAGAAAAATGTCATTATATGGAAATCACTGTGAAATACAATCTGATTCAGGCACAGTTTCTTTTAAAAAGGATCGAGTTAACATTTTAAATAATGCGTTAACTCTCTTAAGACCGGTTTCCGCTGGGCAGGGATGGGTCCCTCTTGTCGCCGCGGCTCTTTGAGCCCGACAAGCCCAAGTAATATAAATGTCTCGTGTTCTGAAACAACTATAACTGAGAACCCCCTCCTTGAAAAGGTCGCCGTTTGGGGACGTAAGGGGCAGTGAAAGCGGAAGTACCGGCGGCGTGAGGAATGGCAGCATGGGAACGTCGAATGGAGGCCTGGACAGATAGTATCTCGTTTTGTCCTCGAACTCCTTCCATCGTGGATTACTGGGAGCTCGAGGGACCAGCAACAGCACGGACCGGAAGGCCTTCACCTTATCCATCGTCAGTTCTCCCTGCTTTTCAAAAGGCGCTGAAAAATAAATGTGAAAATATTGTTAAACTGATTCTTTACAGGACACAAAGACACGTGCAATACGGCAGTGCGGTCTGTGCTGCATCCTCCGGCGGAGCATTAGTTGGAGCCGGTGGCGCCACCCTCATTTGTCGGCTGCAGTTTTGGCGCGTGCTCAGGGTTTGTGGCCGGCTCCGTGCTATTAAACGTTGACTCGAACAACTACAAGGGAAGCAACCCTGGCCGTGTTTCTGACGAAGATTTTCTTCCGACCCTTGTGACAAAGTACCGATTTTATGAACGGCTCTAAGTCAAGGTATGGAAAATAGGGGAATAATAACAATTATATTCAGTATCCATAAAGATACGAACGTCTTAACGATAATCTGGATAAGACATCAGGTCATTACAAACGTTTTATCAGTTTTTATATTATGTCAAGTCATATATCGTTTTGTAGCGTGAGCTTTGGCATACATTATGCAAAATCTACCTTTTTAAAAATCATCAAATGGATATTTATTTCTGGGTCCTGAGTGAAGCGGGGATAGAAAGGTTTTTCGTGCCATTTTGACTTCACCAGTTCAAACCAGGCCACAAAGCGAGCGAGGCGAGTCGTAACGTTAAGCAGGCACGGGATGAGGACACAGCAGATGAGCGCACGGTACGACGATGGTTTGCAAAGTTTCAATCAGGAGATGTGAGCCTCCGAGATGAGGAAAACATAGCGGACGTCCTTCCAGCTGTGATGACGACCGTCTGAGAGCTTCAGTTGAAGCTGATCCAAGAAAAACGGTGCGAGAAATTGCTGGAGAGCTTGACGTAAGCACTGCAACTGTTTCCCGGCATCTTGACGCAATCGGCCAGGTGAAGAAGCTTGACAAGTTTGGTGCCTCACGAGTTGAGTGGACAACAACAAAATCGTTGATTGGAGATCTGCTCTTCGCTTGTCATAAGAAACAAAAACAATCCATTTATTGACCGAATCATTACGAGTGATGAAAAATGGATCCTTTACGACAATCGCAAACGATCAGCACAGTGGCTCGACAGGTACAAGTCAATTAACCACATTCCAAAAGCCAGCCTCCACCCAAAGAAGATCACGGTCACTGTCTGGTGGACTGAAACTGTCATCCGCTATAACGTCTTGCAACCTGGCGAAACCATCACAGCTTTGTGAATTAAACGTCGTGGATCAGAAACTCCACCAACGACAGCCGGAAGTAGTGAATCGAAGAGGCCCAATCCTGCTCCACGACAATGCTCGTCCTCATGATGCAAAAGTGATCCTTCAGAAACTGAGCAGGTTGGGCTGTGAAGTTCTCCCTCACCCAGCCTATTTACCAGACATTTCTCCCACAGACTACCACCTCCTCAAACACTTCTGTATGAAATCATTCTCCAACCAAGCAGCAATTGAAGCTGCCTTCCAACAGTTTATCGACTCCAGAAATCCAGATTTTTTTCAAAAGGTATAAATGCGCTTGTAACTCGTTGGCAGAACTGTATTGATTGTAATGGAACTTACGTTGATTAATTAACTTCACGTTCAGCAAAGATATCAGGTCTCGTTGTTGTGGTAAAAAAAAGAACAGATAAAACTTTTGTAACAACCTAATAATTTAATTATATTACCGACAGTAGTCTTGTTTGTGTGTGTGTGTGTGTGCGTGTTGATGCTGAAAATGTAAATAATTGCTGAAAAATCGATACTGCGCCCAAGAGTGAAGGCTTCCTTTTATCATCTTCTAATAAGTTTAAGGTCATCAGTTATCGTTTGGGTGCCTAAATCGGTGGCTGAGGTGATAAATAAGCAAACATCCCCAGAATGCAGATCGGAGGGTCTTGGCATCATTCTAATTCGGTTAACCGCGCCGCTACCGCAGATAACGAAGATCTCAGAAACTACAGTTGCAAAAAATATTTTAATTTAAAGCAGAATTCTCCTCTTTGTTATACATAATACTTTAATACCTTTTCTATTTAAAGTGTCACATTTCGAGGTACTGCATTGTTTCTTCACGAGGCGTGAAGAAATCAGCGCAGGTTTCAGTGGGCACGATCGATTTATTAATGAAACACAATGTTTCTGATAACTGCCTTTTGTACATCAAGAATTATTTACATAATAGTCTGTATTTTTCTTCTACCAGAGAATACTCAACTTTTAAGTTTGAATTTTTAGAAATGTAATTAAATATTTTCATGGTTTATCGATATTTTTTATGTTCTTTTTATTGATCTATATGCCTCCACAGTTGTTCAGTGATGTTCAGGTCAGACCTAGATCCATCCAATCCGTTACATTCAGAGCAGCTTGTGTTTCTTTACCTGCCAGACATCTACCTACACTTTATACAGTACTGTACATACCGCTTGCTTATATATATCAGAAAGCTTAATTTAAGTCACTTAGCAGCTTGATTAGATACATGACAGTTGGAACTGAATACTTTTAATTGAAAACGCGTCTGTATAAAACAAAGTGGATTTGTAACTGTCTGGGGATGCTGCCTCGATTATTGTTACACCACTTTTGGATTACGTGCTACAGGTTGCACATTCAAACCAAGAAAAGACAAAATTGGCTTAGACAAAAGCTGCAGAGATTCACTTGATTGGTATTGAGACGGGAAATCTCGCTCATCGAAAGTAACTGCTAAATAAACTGTCAAGTTCGGTCGACTAGAAAACTCGTTTATTTTTGGTTTTGAAGCTCCATCTGAAAATGGACACTTGACGATGTGAAATTGACGAGTATCTTCCATAAATCCGACCCTTGTACCAAACATTTTGTGGCTTCGGTAATTGGCCAAGACGTTTATCGTTGTTTCTTGGTCATTGGCTGAATGGAGTTGGAACCATGTGGATTCCGCCTGGAAACACGGGTTCTATGTAAGAAACTTGGATTTCCAGTTATTTCATCGTGAGAATAAAACTCAATCAGTACACGAAATATTTTGCCAAGCGATCTTGTTGTTACGAATCTTTCCAACGTCAAAAAAAAAGGCGAAAGCTACATTTGCAAACTCTTCCTGCCCCTTTCACGGTTTATATCATCTGCATACAGCTCGGTCGGTCGTCGTTCCCGTGTCCGAAAGAAAGGCTCTGTTCGATGGACGAGAGATGTGAAGAAAATATTTCTATGATGATAGTCATAATAAAAGAGAAAAAAAAAATTGGCGGACATACTCAACAGAAAATATTTGGAGGATGGACTTGAATCGTAAGGGTTTTCGTCTACTCCGATCACCACAAACTTCCCGGTGTCTGTCAGGCTGCTCGTGTGCATATAGCGGACAAATTCTATAAAGGCGTGCTTGTCACCAAGGAAAACGTAAACTGTAAGAAAGAAAATGGAAAGAATTGCTGCGAAACAAGGAAAACAGACATTAAGTTAACCATTTTCTACCGCTAAATCAAGGGAGAGAACTGTATGTTTGTTTGTTTTTTTTTTAAAAAAAGCGCTATGGTTTACGCAAGCATTTCCCTTAAAAGGTAAAAGAGAGTGTTAAATAGAAAATGAAATGTCGAAACTATACATTCAAGAAGTATTTCTTCCAGGAAGTTTTTGGTTTGAGTTTGAGTGAAAACTACCAGTGCGTCCCATTTTTGGCGGGATGTGTAGAAATAGATTTCGGCCGACACGAGGAGATCACGAACGTACGACCCACGTCAGGGGATAACTGGAGTTCAGCTGGGTTTGTTTACTTTATGTTTAACTAACTATACGTTTTCTAACCGATACAGCTGCAAGATTGTCCCCAAAACGATCTTTAGATGGCATCAGGAACCGAAATCTAAATGGACAATGTAATTCCGCATGTACAGTTAAAAATAATAAAGGTAAACAGGTAGTATTAGGACACAGACTAAGACGGGATTCCTCTTTACTGGACGGACAGTGAACCGGGTGAGACAGAAGGAGAACCGTATGTATGTATTGCTGTTAAAGTCAGGCGGGATGAGTAAACATACAGAAAAATTAATATGTTCATATTCTCACAGGCGGGACATTGAAGCGTTAACTGGAATGAATGTTTGTTCCACGGCCATCTTCACGTTTTCACAACCGCTAAGACGCCGATCTTAAGGAGGCCGAACAGGAGGTGGGAGACAATCTGACAGTGCGAGATCTAAACAGACCTCTCGGTCTCGATCTCGCTATTTCGAGGGCCAGATCTGTCGTGCGCGGGCGTGGCCCTGACATACCTCAGTAATGCCACATTCCCAGCGATGGCTAAGGCGCTTTTGGGTTCGGTCTATCAACAGCACCGGGCGTCTCTGGATATTAAGCGCATAATTGTATCCGCTCACGGCTGTGGTGACTCTAAAGGCTTAGAAACGATGCTTTGCGGTGATTCAAACAAGAAAAGGGAATCGAGACAATGGTGGCGCGACGCACTGACGCCCTCTACAGTCGTTTACTGAGCCCAGATACAGATGTGGAGATGGATTACTACATAATTCGCTGCGGTCTGCTGATAGGATCGTATAACTACGTAATACAAGTAATGATCCATCATGCAACTGCGACATTAAAAGAAACAAAACCTTTGTTAACTTTCACTAAACTATTTTTGTCAGCTCCATGAATTAATACATTTGATCTAAATTTGTTCATCATATTTTGGTATTGTTATTGTTTGTGAAGATATAATCATATACGGTACTGGAAGTAATCGTGGAAACAGAAGAGATATGACGGGCGTAGCACGTGATAGAATTGCATTTTCTGCGTTAAAATGAAACGCTCACAGTAGATCACGTGACGATATAGTTCATTGTGATTGGTTGTCATGCAAACGATCAGAAAGTGCCACACCTACAGAAGGACTATAAAAGTATAAAGCAGTGTAGCGTGGTCAGTGTGTGATAAATACTACTCCTTGGGGGGGGGAATATCACATGGTAAGCGTATAGATATCAGGGTTAGCAAGTGAAGGCTACTCCACGCAGATGATTCCGAAGGGGATAAGCGAAACTTGCACCGGTAACAATAGGAAGATGTTAAGTGCCTCGGGGTTTGTTTTCCGCGTGGTAAGCGACGAGCCAGTAGAGATCTTGTGAACCACCTGGCTATAAGTAGAGGGGGGTTAACTTTTTTTTAGAGAAAAGTAGGATACACGTTAATGCGAAGGGGTCTCGGTGGATGTGTAACCGCCAAAAAATGCCTTTGCTGAAAAGAGGCAAACAAAGAGCAAGGCCGAAATGGGCAGCATAAATGAGACAGCGGGATGGCCAAACCCGGAAGGAGGTACTCTTTACAGGAGAGAGTCTAAGTTATAGCTCTTTGGAAATAATCGAAGAAGAACCGGAGAACGGTGAACCGTCAGTGCACAACAGCTATAGAGCATGGGGGGGGTGTGTGAATCAATACAGGTGTGTGGCTGCATACCAGCAAAGGGTGTCGGAGATTTGCATAAAATCGAAGGTATACTAACTGTAGATAGGTACTGGCAGGTTTCCATCCACCATGCCATTCCCTCAGGAAGACATTTCATTGAGCGGGGATTAATTAGTCTTCCGCAAGCCTATCTGGAACTTAAAGGGGCTGATAGAACGTTCAAAGATGCCCTATCCTACACACAAACCTAATATGAACAGAAGTAAGGATAATAAGGGAGTATATGGCTACTGAGAAAGTCAAACGGAAACTCAAACACCTTAGATAAATTGAGGAGGAACACCGTTCCACAGACATACATTGATAACCTGTATTGGAGCTTAAAAGCAAGATGTCAGCCCTATATAAAGTTAAGGGCTCGCATACCAAATACTAATGTACTGTACAACTATTTGTTTTGTCTTTGTGTACTTTTACTAATGTTTTATATGCGTCTGTCAGGTGCAATTACTGCATGATTGGTTACAATACTGTATATATCCATGTGTGCGTTTCAGTTAGCAATGTGCTTCATGCTCAAAGAACGAAGCTAAAGAATAATATACCTGTTTAATCGCACTGACACTGGCACATGCAATTTATGATAGAGTTCAAGCTGGATGACTGTCAGTTCGATTTAAAAGCGTATGGCTTCTTTTATCACAATCATTAAAGATGCCTTATTGATTTATTCCTTCGCAGAACTTGTGGACAGAAGTGAATTACGTGGTATAGAATTCGCCTGCGGATAGATTAAATTCTTGATTATCTCCTTTGTCTTTTCCCTTTAATCCCCCTTCTGAAGTATCCAAACTCTGAATTAAAGAGCAAACATTTTTGTTTCCCTAAATCGGTGATCAATAGATGAGACGGTTTGGCGCACAGCGATAGACAGGAATCCGACGATATGAATGATTAATATAACACACGGACACCCCGCCGTGCAGTGCCATTAAACAAAGGAAAGAGAAGAACGGTGGCTTCAGCTGATGCGAAAAGGGCAATTAAATCAGCAAGGTGATATTCGGAAAAGCATCCTTAATATGCCAATAATTTATTGATAAAACAGGCATTTCCTCAGACTTTCGTTCGCCCTCGAGATCGCGAGTAGCCCACAACTTTTCACGTCCATCACAAACTGTGCGCGGTCGGTATTATTTCTTATTTCTATCAAATTTAAGAAAATAATATTTATATTTAAATAAACTGTTTTTTTTTTCTTAAAATTTAATTAACGAATGCATATATAGACATTAATTGACGGAGAAAACGTATGCAGATTATATAACGCCAGCAGTGTTTTAAAATGTGACGACAATCGATGATTTGATTCCATGTTTTAAATAACTGATCACCGATGTTCAAATGTACAGCCACGGCCAGAAGTTTTCACCACTTTAGAAACAACAGTGGAAAAATCTCTTGGAATATTCATTGACACGGTAACCATGACCACTTCTGTTTCTAATTATCGCTTGTCAGTTCCGTGTTAGATGTCTGGCCGTCATATGCAAAATTCGGCGAGTTTAATTGATTCCATCGAGCCGAATTATAAACTTCTAAGTTAATGCAAACATTTTAACCATGGTTGTGTGTGAGAAATAAATAGTTAATAATTCTCAAATCGATATTTCCGGGCCTATATCTTGTGCTCGCAAGGTATTTTCTTTTGGGGGCGGGAGGGTTAATGTTTTACGTCAGGTCTGGTTTAAATAGAATATCTGTTGAGAGGCTAGGAGGAAGAGGCGGATAAGATAATCGCTGACTGAAAACGACACAAAAACAACAGAGGGTACAACTGTATCCGGGTATTGCTATTGTTATTATCCGTTATAGTTTTATTAGCATTTTTTTAAAAGTTAAAAAAAAAAAATTAACTGTGAAAATCCAGCAGCCATACTTAGCGTGTTTCGGTAAGTGTTCCTGATGATCTCGGGCATCTTGCCTTCGACTTTGTACGGTTCTTTAAAGTGGACTTTGTCCCTGATGGTAAAATTGTTCACCCGAGCCAGGTCGGTGAGCGCTTCCGCTGTCTCCAGCCAGATGGAGCTGTTGCCCACCACGATGGTAAACTGGTTCCAGTGGTAGTATTTGAGGACCGCCACGATGGATTCGGAGACTTTGTAAGTAGACGGCTGCGTTCGGGCGAATGTGAGGGAGTTCTTGTTCGCGAGCTGATTGGTTTCCGAACACTTCTGAAAGAAACTAAGGTGAGTCAAGATCAATTTTTTTCTTTGTTGAGAAACGGACAACAAAAAAATACCAATTTTACTCACGTTATTCTTCCTTTAAAAGAAAAAAATCCGGTATTCTTTACAATACCAAAAAACCGTATAAAACGCTTTTTTTGAAAAGTAAATATTAATTTTAAAAAAAAATGTTACGTTAAAAGACCACCAAAGTTTGTTAATTGTCTCAGTGAATTCAAGAACGTTGTAGTGAATCTAAAGCTTCGCCATTTTCAAAAGTATGTGAGGACGGCAGTGGAGATCGCCAGTTGAGAAAACAACAAAAAAAAATCTGAAGTGCGTCATAGTTGTGCAAAATGTTGTTCTGTTAGCAACCGTACGGATTCTGATGTCGACTTTTCGGTTGTTTTCTTTTCAATCAAGCTAAAAAAAACGTTTTAAAATACTAAATGGTAACTCTAAAGAATCGACATCTGAATATTATACTCATTTGGTGATATCTGTTTAGTATTTTTTAGCGCTGAAACCGGATGATTGTGCATTTTGAAACGGCGGGTTTTTATGTTTCTTGGAGCTTTAAAACCCAGTACATTAACTTATTACCTTTGTGTGAAAAGTGATTCTCGAATTCTATACGATAGAACCTGTAGTTATCCAGCGACATTAGAGTCCAAGAATGAACTGCAGAATTTTATTTAAAAAACACGTCAATTTATAAAATAAATTGTCAATTAGGAAATAAATAATTATAAGTGTCAAGGGTAAAAAATGGCAAACTCTTATTCCAACCCTGTTCCTCTTTGCCTTGCCTCACTGGCGGATACATAAGTAAAAGGTGCGCATCTTTTGATTCCAGAATTAAGAGGAATATTTTAAACGCGTTTGTGGCCATAGAACGCGAGTGATCGTTGAGTCCGTCTGTTTAAATAAAATACAAACTGCTTATTGTAATGTCTCCGAGGAGTTTCAGCGTTCAATAACTTATCTAACTACAGAAGGCAGGCCAAGAATTGCCGTGGCAGGCAAAAGTTTTGCTTCACCCCAGAAATAATAATAATAACAACAAAATCTATCTTCAAACCATAGCTTGGCTCTGTGCCCCCGTGACAGCTTCTAAATGTCCGCTTTTGAATACTTTCAACTGAATTGCATCTTCCACGACTTATAAAGTCCTTTCGGTGCATATTAAATAGGCTCGTTTTTGCAATTTGTCATTTTACCATTAAGGATGTTCATTCTGACTTCATGAAGCAAAATTAGAAAATTCTAATGTGGTGCGAAATCTTTTGCCAGGGCCTAGTCAGGCTTTGGTTATCCATCCCTCTTCGCTGTTCAGAACGTCGTGAAACGAAAGTTGAGGGGCTCACTGCGACAAGAATTCCACCGTCCAACGATTCTGCTGGGAGGCCACGGAGATGTAGGGTTTAAGTCACAGCAGCGCTGAAGCTGCATCATCACAGGACACGAACGGTTTCACCCGGCTCTAAAATCTCAAAAGTCAGTAATTACCGAAGCACTTCAGAGACTTTCTAAATTTCCTCTGTGTGTCCCACCCCCACCCCACCCCCAAATAAAACAACCTGCAGATACAACATTCAGAAGATGGCACGAAAACGAAAATTATTATTGTTCCGGCACTCGAAAGAATGCGAAGATTATTCAGACCGAAGTTATTGCTATTTCCTTAATTTATTTCTTCCGCGTTTGATTTTTAAACTGCTGGAGTTGTCGCCCCCTTTTTTTTCAGTGGGGAAAACAAATTTTCATAACTTCATCAGATCAAGGAAGGAAGTCTTTTCTCTTCTTATTTCTATGAAATATCATGATTCGACCACACAAAGGCGGGCACACGTTAATAAAGTACACGCACAAAAACTCTGTTTAAGAGAAACTTCAGGCTAAAAAAGAATAAAGAAAAGAAGGAAAGAGCCTTAAGATCAGTTCGTATTTCTTAAAGGGTGAAGTGTCCCACGAGAGCGATAGCGGAATGTCTCACGTGACACAAAGAAACTTAAAACAACGGCATTGAATTAAAAGAATAATTTGCTGTGATCGTTTAATGGGCCAGCGACTTTACGACAACAATATTCAGTTTTGCTCTTTGGTCTCTCGCCTGTCCATCACCGATTTGTGCGGGCGTGCACTTCAACAAGGAGGTCCTGAAAACGCAGCATATTATGCCTCCCTTAATTATGCACTCCCTGTAATTTTAGAACAAAAATCGAGACAATACAATGACTAAAAAAATGCTTACTATGGCTCTGCGTAGCAGCTCGTGCATGACCGAATCCTACGATCCCGATCCCATTCACGAGATAAGTGGGATCGCCTGATTTCCTGATATCGTAACACACGCCACGTCGTGGTTTATACGGTCTCTGCTCTGAAATATTGTACCTGCGTATTATATTTTTTCTTATTCAGATATATACAGCAACGGTAGAATGGAGAAAACACCCCAAAAATTCTTTGAACGTGTAAAACTTGGAATATGTTAAGCCTGTTGATGTGCAGAGGGCTGCGAGTGGTTTTCGCAGAGGATCCAAGCTCCGCTAGTTACGCCACTGACAGCGACAGATTTTCGCAGTTGGTGCTAGTGTTCCACTTCTTAGCTGTGGTCACAAAAGATCTGGTGCCAAAGGATGATTTGAAATCGGCTAAAATTATAATTTTTTTGTTTACTTACAGCGGTGTTCAAAAGTCTTGCATGAAAATTACTAGACTTAGAAAACGGGTTCTTATTTTGTAGAAATTGGTAACTTTTGTATGTTTTCTGTTGTAAGTGAAAGGTATCGGTGTCTTTAAACGATTTATAACACTGAGATCCATTTTGTAATTGCACAGTCAAAATTTGAATATTAATAAAATAATTTACATGAAATCGGCGAGTGAAAAAGTGTTGTATAAACTACAAAAAATTAGAATATATATTTTGTGCTATAATAGTTTAGGATAGTAGAATATAAATGTGAAAAACTGTCATTTTCCACTATTCTGATTCATTTTTGTTCAACATAGTGATGCCGAGAGCCCGATATTTGACCCCCGAACAGCGGGCCACAATCGTTCGCATGAAAGAGGATGGTGAAACTGAGTGGGTCATTGCGGATCGTATCGGTTGCAATCAGTCGACGACATCTCGCTCCCTGAATCGTTGGAAAGCCGATGGGGGCCTAATTTCGAAACTCAGTCCGGCAGACCGCGGAAAACGACGGCTCGACAGGATCGTCTGATCGCCCGCATGTCGAACTCGAACCGATTCCGCTCTTGCACCGACATCCAGACCGGCCTCGTCAAGGCCCCACGGGATCCAGTTGGCCTCGTGCACCATCAGTTGGCGTTTGATCCACATGGGACTGTTGGGGCGATCGGCACAGAAGAAGCCGTTCACCAGTCTGGACAAATCGTCGAAAGTGACTGCAGTGGGCTCGCGACCATCTCCACTGGTCGTGTGGCCCAGTGGTCCCGAATGTTGTTTTCCGACGAAAGCAAACTCGTGAGGGTCCACTCGGCGGTGTCGGGTGTACGTTCGGCGATCGGTGTCCGAAAATACCATCCTAGTTGCACTCGACGACCTCCGCAGGCAGGGGAAGATTCGGCATGGTTTGGGGCTGTGTTTCAATCGTCCAGTGTCGGTCCGTTGCATCACGTGGAGGGTCGAATGAATGCTCATGACTATGCTAAGAATCTCGGACATTGTCGAACCGTGTATGTGTGACCACACGCCCCCTGGCGGCTATCTATCAGGAGGGACAACGCCCAAGGCCTTGATGGCAGAGTTGTGAACCCCCTCCTCGACTGGCCGGCTCAAAGCCCGTATCTCAATCTCATTGAAAACATTTGGCACCCGATTAAACTCAGAGTTAGAGCCAAAAAAACCGAAAAATAAAAACTGGTTTGAAACGGAAAATCGAGGAAGCCTCGTCGGAGTTCAGTAGTGACAATTGTCAGCGTTTGGTAGCCAGCATGTCTTCTCATCGTTGTGAACAAGTTATCAAGAATTTCGGATATTCTACCCATTATTGATAGATCTGATCCCTTTCTGCATAATTGTAATTGAATCTGAATTGATTAGATAGCTGTCTAGATTTCATGCAGCACTTTTGCTCACGTTGATTTGATGCAAATGATTTTCTAAAAACTATAACTTTTCCTACAATGAAACAATATGCTCGATATTACTGGAATAGATGCACAACAGTAATATAGAAAGACTTTAATGAACGAGATTTGATGATAACTGCTTTCGACAAAATGCGAGCTAATTTACAGGAAAAATTATTTTTATGCAAGAATTTTGCACACCGCTGTATATGTGACTATGTTTTACTGTAAGTATGTCAACTACGATATTGAGATGCATAACACTAACTTGGAGGAGAAAACTTTGTCAACGAATTATAGGTTTTGACAACTTCCCTAGCTTGTCGCCCGTCCCTTCGGTTGACGTAGGTTAAATAAAGTTCTTACAACACACGCCACACACACACACAACACACACGCACACACACACACACCGCACGCACACACACACACGCACACGCACACACGCAACGCACACACACACGCACACACACACACGCACACACACACGCGCGCACACACCACGCACACACACACACGCACACACACACACACGCACACACACACACACACACACGCACGCACACGCACACACACACACGCACGCAACACCACACACGCACGCACGCACCACACACACACACGCACGCGCGCGCACGCACCACTCAGGTTAAAATCGGAGACAACACACCTACCGCCAGGTGAAAAGCGACCGATGTACCACCGATTCCTACAAGCACGAGTGATATTCTAAAACCACTTAGTCTGAACAGAGAAAGTCTCGCAGGCATTGTACGACTGACTAATGAAGATTTTAAGAACCACTGGCCGACAGAACTACGGAGTCGGCCGTCTGAGTAACGTAAGCATGGTAAATAGATGCAAAACCTTTGCTCACATACAAAACGGTCATCAAATTGCATCAATTGCGGTAAACGACGGGTAAAAAGAAGGGATCACGTTGAAGAATAACTTCTATTTCTAAAATTATATCTTTTAAGCAGTTTGTATTTTTTTAAAAAGATTAATGCTCACTAATAGGCTGCGATACTCCGAATTACTTTCTTTTAAAGACAACGTACATAAATCGTGAGTAGTTATAGAGGCATGCCACATCCCTTTTTGTTGGATCGATGATCACTGTAGCTACTATTACGCATTAAGCAAACTACACGAACTCAACTACTCTCGCTACTTTTTGAAATAAAATAATAAACAGACTAAACGTGGACGCACTTTTAAATTCGGACTCTCAACAATGAATAGTTGCTGCTGCGTTTTTTTTTTCCATACTACTTCCGCCATCTTGAGGATAGCGACTACCACAAAAAGGACGCTAGTTGATAGTTGTTGAAATTACCAGTCTGTCTGAACACTCGTGGATGGTTATTATTATATTTGCCAGACCACAAAAAAGTCCAAGTTTCGAATTTAGTTATCAGTCTGAAAAGTATCGTCGGTTCGTGGTTTTACTTCATGAAGTCACACCAAAAAAGGTCACCGTGACTATCATGGCGGGAAGTTTTGAAAATCAACTGGATATTAGAGAGAATTAGGGAAAACAGAATAAATTAAAAAGTAATAAGAGTTTTATTATAAGTAAATGAGATTAGCCTTTACGGGACAGACGCTGATGCACTCACGGAAGCCGAGAAGAACTAGGTAGAGATAGTTTCATTAGTTATTCTAAGAAACATGAATATTTGTAAACTTTATACGAGTATTTTCATCGGTTCGAAATTTTGTGACGTGAAACCTCTTTCTTTTATATGATTCAATGTCTTCGGCATAATTTTATGTTAAGCGCAAACACGGATATTGGTCGATAAAACGCCGAAAGGCAGTGATTATCTATTCTAATCAATAATAAGTTTAGCGTTTAAATGTTTTCTAATATGGAACTGCTAAAATGTATTAGTAATTTAAAAAAAAAAAAACTTTTAAATACCGAGGGTCGCTTGAGATCTGGCTCTCGGTAATTACTTTATTAGAAATGATTAATAATCCGCTGAGATTTATATTTACTCCGCAAACGAAAATTAGCAAATAGTTTAGCGTATTTTCTTGGCGAACACGAGAGAGTCTTTACATTTGTTTTGGGCTGGGTGGGGCCCGTGGTGAGGCTGTTCGGGGAAGAAATTAGACACGGGTTGGGCTGTCGCACACCCGGAAAAAACCACAGCTCAGCTTTTTTGTTTTGTTTGCTTTTAAATTCCAACTTAGGCAAATCATCCCACGAGGCATCGAGAGAGTAAGTATAATAAATTATTAAGAAAGAAAATTTTCATTTGAAATAGTAAGTCCGAACGAGGCTACGAGAAGATCGAACACTGGTCTCCCGATTCACATTTTCGGGCGTTAACTATATGATGATCGACTTATATCGGTCTTCGACTGTCAGATTGTATGCTTTCCCGTTGGAATTTCAATAGTTTTCTCGTATATGCCAGTCTTATTGATAACAAATGCTCTTTTGGAAGACAATAAATATTGTCATCAATAAATTCTTGTGTAGAAAATAACGACAGGGTGGGACACCCCACATTATAAGACGCATTGGTCCATATCCCGCTGTAATAGTTCTGTAGATGTCTTCTCTGGTGGCATCTGGTTCACTCCGCCGTCTACCCGTTTTCTTTACTGTTTGTTACTGTCTGCTAATTCAGGCGGCCGAATTGAGGTTTCCTTGATGTGTATTTCCCGACATGGCGGGGATTTCAGCTATTAACATACCGCTTCTATACCAAATGTACTACTTGGTCCCCTCCCCAGTGTTGTCCGAAAAGTACACTGTGGTTCTAACTGTGAAGTCATCAAAATGGAATACGGCCCAGAAATTGGGTAAAATATGCGTAAATAGTATTGGTTGGTAAGAGTATTTGATAAAAGAGACCATTGTTGGAAGGAACTGGTCGTTTCTTCCGAACTTTTGCTTCCGATGGCGTAGAAGACAGGAACCGGCCCAGAGTGGGTACAGGGTTAACGAATTATGTGGGTACGTGAGCCCACAGCTCCTAGCGGCTGGAAGTAAACGTTTAAAGAAAAATGCACTTAGCACTGTTTAGAATCAAAACGGTCGCCAGGTGGCGCTCTTTCACCAAACGGAAGCCGCCCAAGTAAACGTAAACTTCGGAAATATATAAACAATGGAGGAAGTAGCTGCATGTCTCTGGTATTTATTTAACAAGATGGTCGTACTCTCTTAAGCTACTATTTAAGAAATCAGATCCGACACCGGCAGTACACCACAGAGAATTTCATATCGCACGTTAATAGTAATAAAGTTACTAAACCGCACATCACTATTGTATGTAAGAGAACTTCTTGCTTTTCAGCACCATTGCAGATTTCGAAGTTTGTTTAGCTCCATAAAATGCTAGTCACGCATAGTTTAACTCTCTCTTAGTGAAAATCACAAAGGAGTTATGTCCCTTTAATCCCAACATTAAAGATACCATGTAACTCTCTTACTAGAGCAGGCGGTCCGGTAGTGGTTAAACTGCTGGAATGTTATGGTAGAAAGCCCAAGTTCGAATCCAAGTCCGGACAGAATTGGTTCGGCGTCCCCCTCCTCCTTGGAGTGGATTTTTTCCGAGCTCACCGGTTTCCTTCTCCAAATTCGAAAGCACTGGGGCGCAGGGATGCAAGGATCGCATTTCGTGTGTGATGTAGTACACTGACTGTGATTGGGTGTCGAATATCATGGATCTCGGAAAGGAAATATCACGTGACAGGCGTAGAGATCAAAGTTTCAGTTAGCGAAGGCTGCTCTGTGGTGCAGACTGCAGCTCGACTTCGTGTTTCGGAAGATGCAGTATAAAAGACTGAGGAGGATGCGGGAAACTGCTGCTGCTGACAATGAAAGCGCTCGGGGACAGGACGAAAGCCCAAACTTTTCAAAAGTGATGTTAAGAACCTCAGGATATGTTCTTTATGTGATAGACGACGAGCCAATAGAGATCGTGGGGTTGACATCGCTGAACGTAAAGAGGCTGATAAAACTAACAAACAGAGGCTGATTTGCATAAAGTCCTGGTATGAACCTTATTGAGGCTGTGTGGAGTTAAATGGCTAGTGAGAAAGTCACAAGGCAACCAGACACCTTGCTATTGGACACACGGAACAACATTCCACAGTCATACACTGATAACCAGTAATGGAATCGCGAAAACAAGAGGTCAGCTCTATATGAAGCTGAGGGCTCACTTACCTAACACTAAAGTACTGCATAACATATTCATCTTGTCTCTGTAATAATGCCTTGTGTACGTCTCTTACCCGCAATTATCCATTATTTGTGCCTATTCTCCGTACGTTTGCATAATTATTTCCAATACTGCACATATCTATACTAGCCGCCATGATTGAAACTTATGAACGGAATGTTGAATATTACTCATTATTAGTTTACTAGGAGCATACAGTTAACCACATGACTGTCAGAAGACATCTTCACGACAAGACGAGAGTTCGGATCGGTTATTAGAACTTTCAGTTTCTGCCGTGACAGTTTATCGGGTTCGTCTGCTTTAATCATTTATAATTTGCCAATATTCCGTTAAAGATAAGTTTATTTACCGCCAGAAGAAGAATCTGTCGTTTGCTTCTTTGACTAAAAGAAACAACCGTGTTTTTTTTTGTTAGAAGACTGCAGCGCCCTCTGGGCCTGTTATAGAAGCGCAACGCATCTAGTTCCAGCCTCGGATCCACAGGGGGCAGCAGATGTTCAGCTCGACTCTCATTCTCAGAGTTCCACCGTTTACTTAATTTTCTACCGTTTATTCCCCGCTATAAACAAAATTTTTGTTTTAACTGCGCTATCCCACCTCCCCCCACCAAGTGTTTCCCCTTTATACCCCTCCTAAGGCATAGCGACTTCGCAGAGATCGCAGACCCCGTACTGCCACCGGTTCATATTTCTAAGGACACCCGCCTGGGCCATTTCGAGGAAAAATCAGCGCGAGCCAGTCCAGCCACGTGGGGCTTAACGACGCCAGAGGGAGCTCGCCTCTGCGAATGCAGTCGTTTTCCCAGAATATTCTAGAAGATAAATCAAAGTGGAGGAAAAACTAAAATGGCGATGAATCCGGAGGGAGGGCTTGGGTCAGAAGGACTCATTCACGCATCAGTTGACTTAGGCCTCTAGACACGTAACTATGGAGACGACAGACTGTATCAATTAAGAAAAAAACCCAAAAACCACCACCACAGCGCCGTGTTTAATTATGCAAAAACTAGAGGAAAATTTGTGATAATATTTAAAGCGCTTCCTTTACTTTTTATTAATTTTACTAAGTGTACAATCAACTGGTATTGCTGCTGCTTTTTCAATAAAGCTACGCTTGTATAAATTATTCCTCCTCCCGAGAGTTTGACAAACAATTAGTTTATGTAACCGTAACGGTTTGATGTTGATAAAGTGCCCCGACTTCGTGAGTAGACAGCGTAAGGCTTTCCAAAGAAGATCGAGAGGAAAGTTCTCGAACTTTTAAAATAGTTATCCGTATGAGGCAAATTCGTCCTGTATCCATAGTTTTTTTTTTTTTTCTTATGCTAGCTGATTCACACGACACCAGATCATGCGATCTTAAGTCACAGTCTGTTATACTACACGAGGCGCATCTTCTTAAAGGCGACACGGGGGACGTTTAAACAGCGAATCTTCTTCATATTAAAGAGTTGCTTTTGGTGTTCGACAAGATTCCGTTTTAGGTCCTCGCTTGTTCTTGGTTTTCGCTGTGTAAATACTACATTGCATTATGTAAGTCACCGGTTCGTCCAAATTCTGAATATGCTGTGGAATCAATGCTTTTTGGGAAAACTGAAACATTAAAGAACGAGTATCGCATAGATATTTTCAAGTTTTAAGCACTTAATAGGGGCACGCAAGCGTCTTCTTCTTCTTCTTAGCGAATCCCAAGGTTTGAAGACATCATGGCGGTGGGCTAACAAGGTGTAAGAGGAGGGCTGCCACTGTGAGTAGTTATTTAAGTATGGTTGGAGGCTCTTGAGAGGTAGCCAACCGTGGAACCTTCACCGTGTCACATGTATCCAGAGATCTCCCCAATAAGGAATTTAACTTTAGATGTGGGAGCAAACCGGAGCACCCAGAGGAAACCCAGATGGCCGACTGGCAAACCACCGGAAAACCCGAACGGGGTTCGACCAGGGGTCCTGGTCTAACTGTGCCACCGCTGAGGGCCGTATATAAGCCTCCGTGCAGCGGATTAATCATCGTGTTTGACGGACTCGAGGAAAACGTTTCTCTCCGTCCGTAACAGCGAAGCTGAGTACACTCAAACATGAGCAAGCCTTACCACCTTTGAAATAGTTTTCAAGGACCCTTTTTCCATACTTTGGGGCCCCACAACGATTTAACCTGTAATTCTGCTGTGAAAGGCAAAATCTTCCAAAAAAAAAAAAAAAACATTTTAAAAAGAGAATTTTAAATCCCGATTTACTGATACATAATCATTATTCAAATAGTGTACAAACGGAAAAGTCATCAGCGCCTCAGGATTTACTTTGATAAGTTCATCATTTAGATTAAAAAGAAAAACATTGACGCGTTCGGGTTTATCTTGATAAATATTCACAATTCAGATTGAAGAAGAAGAAATATCAGCGCCCCAGGATTTATCTAAATTTGAAAGTTGATCATTGCTTGGCATCCTATCCAGATAACATATCACCCCCCTGATTTTGTAAATGCATTTTGTGTAATAATTTATTTTTAAAATATTTTTAATAGTTGATTCGCACTTCTCAGCTTCATAAGAGAGAGCAGATTTTTAAGAGTAAACGTTATCGGGCCAGAGAAAAAACGAGAAAAAAAAGAGAAATTCTTTTTAACTTGGAAAACAGGCTGGCGTTAGAATGGAGAATTGTCGTACTCCACAGACAAATACATGCACATGTTGGGGATGAAACAGCTTGCCATGTAGGCATTGAATCCGTGCTGATTTTGGAATTGGGGATAAAGAAGAGGTTATACAAGTCTCTTAAAAATATAACTTTATCACTTAAGATTAAATACATATTTTACTTATATTGTCGCTAGATGCATTAATTTCTTTGATCCACGGAGATAATTCTCATACCATTTATTTAGTAGCCGAAGAGAAATAACGAAGTCATTATTGACTGCGTTCTTAAAGTAACAGTGATCAGAGAATGGCCGGGGTTGATTTACTCATTGACTAGCAACAATTTTTTTTAAAAAAAATTGTCTTAATTAATCTTAGAAGAATTTCAATAAATGGAAACTTTCGATATTGATCAAATATCTGCGGACGATGTCGAACCTCTCCAGTCAAGAAGACCATAAAAACATTTGTGTGCGTCATGGTTGTGTATAGCGCTGCCATACGATCGTCGGATTGCTTCATAGATGTGCAAAATGGTTGGTGTGCTAAATATCGCTTTGTCGTCATCAGATTTTTACTCTCACTTCAAAAAGATTTTAAAAAGAAATTAACACTAGTTGACTAGTGTGTCACCAACACATCGGTATAAAATGTATATTTAATTATTCATATATCCACGTGATGGTTTGAAATTAAAGACTATAGCATTAAAACCAAATCATAAGTTGTAGCCATCCATACGTGTTAAAAAACGTGGACTCCAGTGTTCTGACTATCGATATTATTCGTTATGTTTCTGTGAAATCACATCACTAGGAAAACTCGACATCCATCATGTCCGCTGAATATAAAAAAAAATTGGTCGTTATGTTTCGAATTTCGAATATACGCAGCTGTTTTCACGTCTTTCGATGTTACAGTTCTCTCTCTCTCGCTCTCTCTCTCTCTCTCTCTCTCTCTCTCTCTCTTCTCTCTGGTAATGATGTCATCCTCTCTCTCTCTGTAATAACGTCAATCTCTCTCTCTCTCTCTCTCTCTCTGTAATAAACGTCATCTCTCTATCTCTCTCTCTCTCTCTCTTCTCTCTCTCTTCTCTCTGTAATAACGTCATCTCTCTCTCTCTCTGTAATAACGTCATCTCTCTCTCTCTCTCTCGTAATAACGTCATCTCTCTCTCTCGCTGTGTAAAAACGTCATCTCTCTCTCTCTCTGTAATGAGGTCATCTCTCTCTCTTCTCTGTAAAAACGTCATCTCTCTCTCTCTCCTCTCTCCTCGCTCTCTGTAATAACGTCATCTCTCTCTCTGTAATAACGTCATCTCTCTCTGTAATAACGTTCATAATATCTCTCTCTCTCTCCATCTTTTCTCTCTCTTCTCTGTAATAACGTCATCTCTCTCTCCTCTCTCTCTCTTCTCTCTCTCTCTCTCTCTTGTAATAGCGTCATCTCTCTCTCTCTCTGTAATAACGTCATCTCTCTCTCTCTCTGTAATAGCGTCATCTCTCTCTCTCTCTGTAATTAACCGTCATTTCTCTCTCTCTGTAATAGCGTCATCTCTCTCTCTCTCTGTAATAACGTCATCTCTCTCTCTCTCTCTGTAATAGCGTCATCTCTCTCTCTCTCTGTAATAGTCATCTCTCTCTCTCTCTGTAATAAACGTCATCTCTCTCTCTCTCTCTCTCTCTCTGTATAACGTCATCTCCTCTCTGTAATGATGTTATCTCTCTCTCTCTCTCTCTGTAATAACGTCATCTCTCTCTCTCTCTCTCTTCTCTCTCTCTCTCTCTCTCTCTCTCTCTCTCTCAACACATCAGAAATGTTCTTTGCCTGTAATGATAGCTTTAAACCATCTGAACATCGGCTAGTATGCTTGCACCTAGCTACCCTTCAAATCTGGGCTTATCAGCGACAGCGTATCTTCCCCCTCACTGTAATCCTTTGTCACGACAGATAGGTTTTACTCAAACTCCACATGTTTTGCATTATGAGTGTCTGACTAATTATATACAGCTAGTTCAACACGGATACCAGATAGTACCTCTAGGCTGGGGTGGTGTAAGGTGGGGGGGGGTGAAGCGGTATAGAAAGAGTAAAACGTTCGTCAGCAAATCACACAAGTTCAAGAACTCGTTAGCTAATTGTAACCCTGCCGGCAGGTGCTGTCACGTGAGGGAATGCAATTATACGATTCGTTTCATCAGCATTTCTCGCCCCCCCCCCCGGACATCGCGGAAACTACTCCGGAAACTTCGACTTTGCCGAGTTCCCACCTAAAAAAAAGCAAACCGTGGTTTTCTATCCAGTTTCGAGGGGCACAAAAGCCTCTCAAACCTCGCCGATCTAGGATGAGGGGAGGAGATTTCCTCGTTCTGTAGCCTCCCGAGTTCTGGGAGCCGTATGAACAGCCGCTCCACAGTCCGAGATGAGCGCCGCACTGTCTTCATCACCCGGAAACCAACAAGGCGGTATTTTGTTTTGAATAAGTAAAATTTGAAAAGATCTACAGCCCAGACCAAATCATGTCTTTAAACTGCTAATCGTGGCGACTCATAACTGCCGTTGTTAGTATTTCGTTCTGTCATAATTAGTAAATAAACTTGAGCAGAAGCCTTAACGTATCGGAAAACCACACTGAGATTTCAGTTAAGCAAATACCAGATTTCACATGCAAATATCAGAGGTTAATGGACCTTCACCCTAAACGGGCGGGGTCTATCATCTCTTCAGCGATGCGTTGTCCGATCCTCCGACCGTTCCAAATTCGATTTACATTTTATTAACCAGCTTTAAGTTCTTCCTATAATGGACAACTAAATAACGAATAAAGCGCGGACAAAAGGCATTTATCGCAGAATTCCTACAGCATAAAACTGAAAGTAGTAACCAAGTGTTTGTTAACAAAAGTAACATAAGCGGGTCGTTCAAACTGAATCCGGCTTTCATCTGAACGACTCTGGTTAAATATATTTATCTTTACAAATGTTTTTATTTCAGATGAGGAAGAAAAAATTCCTGACTTCCATTTTAAATATTATCTTCTAATAATGGCGCACGTGGCGTATATAGGATATAGATCTGTCCATACGGTTTAAATAGATTTACAGCTAGAAATTCGAAAAAAAATTTTTAATTTGGCCGAAAGCAGATTTCAAGCGATGATTTTTAAAGTTTTAATTTTTTTTTTAATGTACACATTTTTAACCGTTTTCTTTTGCTAAGAAAATTCTGTTCATTCCGAATCCTTGTTTACTCAACTTTAGTTCTTAAAATAAAACGACGTTTTAAGAAGCTGGCTCCTGTTTTTTCTACTACACTGTCTCCACTCCAGCTGTCTGTTCATTGGTTCCTGTTTTATATTCTCCTCCTCAACCAATACACTTAAAAATCAATTATGACTAAGAAAATATTCGTAACACTTTATTTACTTTGGCTTGTTTTTCTTTCGACCCCTCCCGTTTTTAACTAACCAGTGGACGGGAGAAACAGTAAACAATGGAGTAGAGAGAGAGAGAGAGATGACCTCATTACAGGGAGATATAGCGTCATTACGGAGAGAGATATGACGTCATTACAGAGAGAGATGACGTCATTAGAGAGAGAGAGAGAACCTTATTACAGGAAGATATAGCGTCATTACGGAGAGAGAGACATGACGTCATTACAGAGAGAGATGACGTCATTAGAGAGAGAGAGAGAACCTTATTACAGGAAGATATAGCGTCATTACGGAGAGAGATATGACGTCATTACAGAGAGAGATGACGTCATTAGAGAGAGAGAGAGAGAACCTTCTTACAGGAAAGAATATAGCGTCATTACGGAGAGAGAGACATGACGTCATTACGGAGAGAGAGACATGACGTCATTACACAGAGATGACGTCATTACAGAGAAAGACATGACGTCATTACACAGAAATGATGTTCATTACAGAGAGAGACATGACGTCATTACACAGAAATGATGTTCATTACAGAGAGAGAGATGACGTCATTACACAGAAATGATGTCATTACAGAGAGAGAGAGACATGACGTCATTACACAGAAATGATGTTCATTACAGAGAGAGACATGACGTCATTACACAGAAATGATGTTCATACAGAGAGAGAGAGAGGAGAGAGAGGAGAGGAGAGAGAGAGAGATGAGAGAGAAGAGAGGATTCTATGGTGGAAAACAACCAACCCGTCCTGTTCTGTTTTTTTTTTGTTTTAAATCGCTGTAACAGATTCTGGAGAGAATTTTATTATTTTCTTTTGGAAAAGTGAGGTTAATGTGTGTGTTTAGCAGTATGGTAGGCAGCCCCTCTGAGTGGGATTTGGGGGACGGGGACCACTGTAATTGTCATTACGGATGAAACTTTCGGAAAAGGGAAGAGTAATCACAATAACGTGTTATACGTATATATCACGTGACCTCAACTCTCACCCCCTCCAATCGGTTTAGAAATATCATGGGTGGGGGATTGAAATTATTTCTAAAAAAATGTCATGTGTGTCAATCTAAAGCCCGCACATGCAGTCCTCACCAGCGGGTGGTTCTTTGACTGGCCAGTACAATGTCCTCCTGGCAAACATTACCGGAAAACTTTGGCGCTGTATGAACAGATGAAACCAAACAGGTAACCGGAAGTGCACTAAAAATGTCAGTGAGCTATAGCACATTGTCTAGTTTCTGTCCTAAAAAGGTGAAATATTTTGCCAAGTGAAGACGTCGCTCAAAGTATTGACAGGTTTCCAGAAGGTAAGCAACAAACAAAAGAGCAAAGAAAGTTTTCAGAACGGTTAAAGTTTTGCTAGCAAAATGTTCAAGACAAACTTTTCTTGGGGCAATAACATATCGGTTTTGGTTCTGTTATAATATTTGTTTTAAAGGGCAACGCCATAAATAAGTAGCTCTGCTCGTTTGGAAGATTCTCTATTGGTAGAATAGACACCGAAAAGTCACAAACCCGGGTAGCGGAATGACTAAATATGAACATAAGTGTTGGTTTCTCGGCTATGGAGTCAATTTCAACAGCATGAAAGACCTGTTGAAGGTCGACCATGGGTAAGAATACCTAGCAGATGATCGTTATGTATAACCTTTGGCTCTACAAAACAGAACTTAAAAACCGACCTTAATCTCTCTGCGGCCGTGGCAAAGAAAGCATGGCTCCAGTCATGTGGTGTTCTTCACGATAACAGTTCATTAACTCCTGTTTATGGCGAGTCTTAGTGTTTATCTCCATACTTTTACGTACGAGTAAGCAGATCATTTGTAGGTAATCTGTCAAAATAACTTATTAAATAAAACATGAAGTTTATTATAAAGGATAAATCTTATTATTTCATAAAGATATTAGCGAATTCATATTCAAGCCCCAAAAATTCTCGAGACCTTGAGATAATAATGGAAATCACTTCTTTTCAAGCAAAAGGAATCGTGATTTTGCACCATAACCAGTCCTCAAAAAATAGCGCTATTAATGACGATACGAACGATAATCGAAACATAGGGTTGATATAATTATAATTAATTCTATTACTAGCAATAAGATGGAGGTTAAACACCGAAGAAACCTCCTATTTCTATAAATCTAAGCTAACTCGGCATTTATTTGGCCAAGAAACATTTAATAATAATAGAAATATTGCGCGATTTTGTCGATTCTACAAACTGAAATAGAGCTTAAAGTCTCACTTCATTACGATTACTTTTGAAACGCCATCAGTGGGGAAATGAACTCGTGTAGCACCAAGTTAGATCCACCCGTATATCTATTCCTGAAGTGTCGCTGAAGACTCTGGCACCAGATGTTTACCGAAAACGTCACCAGACGTCGAGTTGCAGTCCTACACAGTACACGGAAATGGACCCTTTAATACTACTTAATGCCTGGTTAAGTATGTGGTATAGAATAGCGGTTAATCACTTAAATAATTGTATACAAAACCCGAGTCTACAAATCTGAACTGCTACTTACCTCTAACCAATGTACTTACTAACTATATATAGTAGCTGAATAAAATTAAATAAAAATTATGTAAGAGCTTTCATCATATTAATCTAATGCACTGGTCGTTTGTCGATAAGATTATCTGATGTAATGGATGAAGATGCTCAGAAATTTTGAACATACAATTATGCGAAATGTACGAGATTCCGAAAAGTAACGATACATAATCTGTTGTGGATTCTATCGAACTGTCTGAGATTGTAGCAGTCCGCCAGCGTGATACTGGAGTTCAGCTATAGCGTGGGTTTGGAATAAAACCCCAATTACTGCAGTATTTCTTCTCATTATATGTTTTATTACATCGTACGATGCTTTCGAAACCGCATCAGTAATAAAACGAAGATAATTGTATACATTGCTGCTGTGTCTGCCTATCCTACTGGAGCTCAAGCCTTTTAATAGCCACTCACTGGTACTTTGTGACTAAAGATGCCAATAAACCGCTTCATATTCCTCCGTCATTTGCTTAAACTAGAAATTAAACGATGAAACGTCTAAAAATTTGTTACTATAGTACTGGACCCTAGTTTAGACAACAACTTAAAAGATCACTGGTGACGCTAATGTAGACTTCATCTACCCGATACTTAAAAATATTTTTGTAATGACCTAGCTGTATCATAAACTCCACGATACTTTTCAAACATGTGTGGATAGCACCGTAACTCTCTTATCGTGAACATCACAAACCGCTTTACGTTCCATATGTAAGGATAGTGGTACATATTGTTTAGTCTTGCTTGTTGAAGATAGAGCGCGATATGAAGCGATAGATACAGTGTTCTGTTGCGCGTTATACTTGGGTAAGACGGTACACTGTAAAATTTGTAACAGTTTTGACGTAAACTATTTTTGTTCTAATTTTTTTTTAAAAAAAAAAAAAACTAAATAAAGCAAGAAAGATTTCTCCAAAGTATCGATACAATTATTTATTTCTTCTATGATTTTGATAACTTGTATTTATTAATTTATTAACGACGAAATCAATGAATCATGATAGTAGATAAAAGATGATAAAATTGTGTGTAATTTATCGTTTTTTTAAATTATAACCTATTAACGGAAAGAAAAAAAATTATGGGCCATCGTTAGTTTACCAAAATTTTATGAAAGCTTCAGTATTCTGTTTATTTAGAAATATTAAAAGAACCGCAGTTTATGTCCTTCTGAGAGATCTTATAAACCATTCGATATATTCCATGTCGATGACACAAATCAGTTTCTCTAGTTATTAGCGAGTACAGAAGTAGATGATGCAATTATAAATTACGTTAAGTGTCTGCAGATGTATACATTAAAGATCGTGTTTTTCTTCATATTAGAGTTGATAAACAGAATCCACCACTAGCCGAAGATTTTAAAGGCACCATTAAAAATTAATTCAACAACCGCATGAAAAAATATTTCCTTATCTTGGGAAAAATGTTTACAGCAGACATATTTAAAGATGAGTAAAGATGTTCAGACGGGCGAGATACCTTGAAAGCTACACGAAAACCTATTCCGGCAAAGAAACGACCCGGACTCGGCTCACCGTGGGTAGTAGTAGTAAAGAAAATGAACAGACGAGAGAGAACTGTTGTCTGGTAAAGATTTCAAATAAATGAGCTCTGCTTTACCTGGCTGCAAGTAAACATCTAACTTATCTTTCACCAAGGTATGTCTGCGTGAATCCCTCTTGGACTATCATGTTGCGCGATAAAGGATAAAATTTGCATTAAATCAGCCTTTTCATGATTCCATATTTTTTTAGCACTGTAAATTTGTTAAACATCCCGAATCCAATCCTTTCATCTTCTTCTATGTAATTACTCTCTAGAATTTATAGCAAACATAAATCCTTTTTTTTGAGCCTCCTTGAAGATCGAACTCCGGAATATGACGCTCCACCAAATCGATAACACTCGAAAAACGCTGTTTGGGAAGCTGCTACAAAATCAGAGGATTATTGGGGTGTTTCTATTACTTTTACATAAGTGTATATGTTTAGATAAGAATACATTATGTTGCTTTTCCTTTTATCCCCACTTCGAAGAGAAAGTTATACTGGCTGATTGCAAAAAGAAAGAGAATAAAGTTAATTTCGTTAATAATTCTTGAAAGGGAATCATTTTGTAAACCATATATTACGCATGTGGATAAATTTATTTAGATAGACAAATGCCATTATAAAACATAACCGCTCTGGAGATTAATGTTCATCTTCGGAAATCGTAAAACGATGCAATTAGATTTCTGTAAGGTATAAGACGTCAGGAAACAGAAAATGGCCTTTAATGAAACATAACATCTTCTGCTCACACCTTGTTTCCAGAACAAGCACCTGTCTCACTCGGAGTCACGTCTCTACTTCATTCTAGTCGTAATCAATCACGGTTAAGTCCTGGGGTTTTTGTGTAGGAAGCCGGTTTTGTGACTTATGCCGTAAGACGACGTAGATCAAACATGTTTCTCCGTGTGAATGATAGCCTCTGTGATCGCCATGGGAGAACCCGTTAATTATACTATCTCCACGCCAGGATATAACGGAAAATATTGCAGGAAGGAGAAAACCTAGTAAGCAACCCGCGCAACTAAGAGACTATTCGATTAATCCGTGTCGTATGAAAAAATCTTTTTTTTGTGTGTGTGTGTGTTGTGTAATTGTATTGGCTGATCTAGATAATCTGGCAGAATCCCGTAGCCCATAGAACGATGAAAGTCGACTCTGAGCGGGTTTTCTGGAGAGCTCGATTTATCTTACAATGAAATGAGTGGCCGCCATTTTAGATAGTCTCCGAGCAGAGCTTGAGGCCGAGAATTCACTAATCCATTGTTCATAGGCTTGATAGGAAGAAAAAAAAGAATTTTGTTCTTCCAGGAGACTGACAGACATTGGATTTTAATGGCGGAACTATATAAAAACAATATATATTTTTAAAATTACCTACCTACCCCACCTATCCTTGTTTCCACGAACGTGAGTATTCCCTGCTGGGCTGATATTAGGGACGCGTCCAGTCGGAGATGTTGCCAATGTTATTAAGGTCTAAAATCCGGTGGTTGAAACCGACAGAGCCAACTACACGATCACGACTAACTATTTCGAGGCATCTTAAATTGAAGGGTTCCCGGTATTCAGAAGTGGGTAATACAATAACAAACTTTGAATTAACTAAGCCCCCGGTTCGAGAGTCGATATTGGGGAAATGTTAATTTAGAGGTCATAGGGTCATCGACACGTGCAGAAAATTTTACCTTAAAAAAAAAAAAATCGGTTAAAGGAAGGGAGATAATTCGTGTTTCCTTTACAGGCATTTACGGGAACTGCGCAAAAGGAATTGTTGTCATGATTTCATATTTTACTTTTATTGTTACTTTACGGAACCCCCCCCTACAAAAGACCTCTTTTCTGGCTCCAACTCAAAGCAAGGATACATAAACAACCAACATTTCTTGCTCTATTGTTGTGTATATTTTTATTAGAAGAGAAATATTCAATCACTTGTATCAAGTGTTTTCTAAAGAGCTCGTTCTTATCGAGTTCCCTTAAAATGTGAAATCTCTTGTAAGCTGGACTGTCGCCTTAGTATCTGAAATTCATCTATTTGTTATGCTTTCTTAAGGTGTAATAACACAGTTTATTTCGTTGCAAACATTACCACTTACAAAACATGTGTTATTCATTTTTCAGTGACTTGGCCACGGATCACAGACTACAGGAAAAATGGAGAAATTCACTCGTTAGCAATTGTTTTGATTAGCACATCATAGACGAAACTCCAGTCATCCAACGTGATGGACAGCACAGGGCTCTGACATGGATATTAATGAGCAAATATGCCGATCTAGGAACCTACAAAAGAGAGCTTAAACTTTTATAATTAAGTGTGTAATATATATATAATCAATTGAATTCACCGTACTACAAAAATACTAATTTTTTTTAAAAATCTTATGTTTATTCTATTATGCATCGAAGATTTTAATTTAATAATCGTTATGAAAAGGAACAAAGTATCTTTTATAATTTTCTTCAGGACTGTAAAAAAAAAAATCTTATTAATTTGTGTATCTGTATGCAACGATAAATATAAAATATTTTATATCTGCCTGTGAGTTCGTAGGTAGTTTTATAATTATAAATAGATGCAGTTAGAATTATTGAATACTCCAGTTTATACATTAAGATCAGAACGTTTTTTTTTATTTTAAAAGAGGATAAAACAGAGCTCAATAACTGTCTCCTTCAAGCTTTTTACCGGCTAATACTGATGACAGATAGGTAAATGTGTCGCGGTGCCTAGCCCCTGAAGACATCAGCACCCTGATTGTAATTCCGATCTAGAGTAAATTTGGCGGATCCTCTGGCTGCTCGTGCAATTCCAAAAAGGGAAACACGTCTCTAGTTGTCGCCACATATCCGGATAATTACTGTAAAAGATACTATTTCAAAACATTAGATAAAGTTGCGCGTGTCGTTTATTTAATATCATTTTTTATTTCTGTCTGAAGGGGCGATAGTTTCTCCTCCCAGCCAGTCGGACCCCCCCCTGCCTTTGTGTGGCTTGTTAAAGATGCAGTAGTGATACTGAAAGAGTTGGTCGTAACATTTCAAGTTTTACCCAATTTTTTTAAAAAAGAAACTAATAACATTCTAGTATAACATTTTAAATTGGAATAAAATACCGTGGGTTATGGAAATAAATGATCTCTGCCAGATCGAGAACCTGTCAAGACCTCATCATTAATGCCTCGCTCTGTGTGTGCGTGACTGTTTGCTCTCATGTATTTATCCAGTTTCTCCGAAAGTGAAGAATATGCGTACAAAATTAGTAAAGTAATGTACGGAAATTAAATCAACATTACATTTTTTTAAAAAATAATCTAACTCGATAGATTATAGCTTCAAAAATATATCGAATTTTTAAGAAGACTAGAAAATTATCGAGTTTTGGGAAAAGTCGACATGATAGAGATTATTTAAAAACAAACTTCGACCTTCGCGATTTATTCGGACTTTATACAGAATGGGAGAGTTCAGAAAAACAGGTGCCCCGAATGGAAGAGTTTAGATAATGATTTCTTCAAATGTAGTGAATAAAACCCATCAAGTAAACGATGTTCCAGACGCTGAACACGCACAGTGTTTTGTAGGTACTTTACAGTTTTCTAAAATCTTCTTTTAGAGTCGCGGACATTCGACTTTCTTAAAAGAACTGCGGTCAGCGGTTCTCAAACAACTGACCGAACTCCGGTAAAACGACAGCAACGCCTGGTATTTCGTGTACGCAATTATTGGGCTAATGAACAGCCTTTTAATCCAACCAACCAAGTTACGAGGTCTACAGCTGCTACCTTGAAGTCGAATGTGTGTTTATAATTGTTATCCACATTTTGGAAATTCCGATATAATACGCATTAAAAACAACAACAAAGTACATTTTTTAAAAAAAAGTTAAAACTCTAGTAGCATGTCAAGTATGAATCATGCCAGAAATATTCTTCGGTTTATTATTATTATTATTATTATTATTATTATTATTATTATTATTATTATTATTATTATTATTATTATTATTATATTATTATTATTATTATTATTATATGATTATTATTATTATTATCATTATCATTATCATATTATATTATTATTTTATTATCATCATCATCATCATCATTATTATTATTACTATTATTATTACTATTATATTATTATCATTATCATTATTATTATTATTATTATTATCATCATCATCATCATCATCATTATTATTATTATTATTATTATTATTATTATTATATTATTATTTTATTATTATTATTATTATTACTATTATTATCATTATTATTTATCATTATCATTATTATATTATTATTATTATCATCATCATCATCATCATTATTATTATTACTATTATTATTACTATTATTATTATCATCATCATCATCATTATTATTATTATTATTATTATTATTATTATTATTATTATTATTATTTAGAGCCTTTTTTATAACTGTGGAACTACTCACATTTAGTAAGAAATCTCGATCTATTTATGTATAAACAAATGCACTGTAAAAGATGCCTTGTGGCTCTTATCACGTTTGTGCAGTTATTAGCAATCTAATTACAATTTCTTACTTTGCGTAGCCCAATAATCCATCAGTTAATTCAAAAACTTTTATATATATACGTATATAATGACAACTGCATTGTCGGAATACCTAATTATGTCTTGAGTGGAGTAAGACGATAACCTACCTGGAAGCAATGATCTTGACGCCAGAATTCTAACAGCGACCTAACAAGCAGAGCTGTCATCGATACCGAGGTTGCCTCATTCACTCATCGCAGCGCTACCAGCAACCCACTTTTCAAGAAAGGAGATTCTGAATGTCTAGATAACTGGAGACTTATTAGTTTGCTAACTTAGGACTATGAAATCATAATTAAGGCATTACCAAAAAGGTTAGCCAAAATTATGAGAAAAATAATCAAGCCAGATCAAACCGACTCAGTCTGAGGAAGGTCCATGCAAGAGTTTATCCAAATGATCATAAAAATCATTCCCAAGTAGACACAGATAACTACCCCACCCCCACCCCCGGACCATCGTGCTGGCCCCCAGATCAGACCAAAACCACTGATAGGGTATAACAGGACGTATTACACCTCTTCAAAATTCTTAAAAATCTGACTTCGGAGATGACTTAATCAGATAGATAAAGTTATGTTTCACGAATACTCAAACATAAATTAGTCAGAACGACTCTTCATCTGCGTATTTTAACCCCTTGAGAGGAATACGGCAGGGCTGCCACTTAAACGCCGTAGTTTACGTGCTGGTAACGCAGAAGATGGTCTCAACGATTCGAAAAGTGAATAAAATCTTGGGGACATCAATAAACGACCAAACTGACCAAAAAATTACCCAATACACAAACCATAGGATAGCAGTCTAGAAACGTGTATTGTTTTCGTGCTACATGCCTACGAAGCCGCGTCTAATGTCCATTTAAATACGTCCAATATCGAGGGGCGTGGCTGGTGTCCATCTAGGCAAGTCCAATATCGAAGGGCGTGGCTGGTGTCAATCTAGACAGGTCCAATACCGAGGGGCGTGGCTGGTGTTCATCTAGGCAGGTCCAATATTGAGGGGCGTGGCTGGTGTCAATCTAGACAGGTCCAATACCGAGGGGCGTGGCTGGTGTTCATCTAGGCAGGTCCAATATTGAGGGGCGTGGCTGGTGTCAATCTAGACAGGTCCAGTACCGAGGGGCGTGGCTGGTGTTCATCTAGGCAGGTCCAATATTGAGGGGCGTGGCTGGTGTCAATCTAGACAGGTACAATACCGAGGGGCGTGGCTGCTGTCCATCTAGACAGGTACAATACCGAGGGGCGTGGCTGCTGTCCATCTAGACAGGTCCAGTATCGAGGGACGTGGCTGAAGGCGTTCCGGAAATCGCAACACCAACCTGACAGTCGCGGAATTAAATGAAGCAAGGAAAAGATAAAAATTCCGGGAAAAGACTTTGCCCTAGCTAAGACGATAAACACAGATAACTTGCAACAGCCAATAGCAAGCAGTATAAAACCTAAACGCCCGAGATCCCGGGACCTGAGCGGGTTAAGCACTGTAACTAATCCATAGCTAGAGCCGACTGGCCCACAAAACCAACTGGCGCGTTTAGCCATGAAAGAGATTCGCCATCAACTAAATTAAAATCTGAATAAATCCCTTAGGGATAGCGTCACGACCTGGCACAAAAGCGAAATAACCCTTATAAGGAATGGAGTTCAAGAGAAGGAAAGATTAAATCACAAAAAAAAATGCCTCAAGGCGGCGACATTTACTAGCATTTAATTAAGCAGCACTCTCGAGTATGAACGAGTTTGGGCCTGGCTGCTCGCTCTCGGGTCCGCCGATCCGGTGGCGATCTTTACATAGTGAGAAAATACCAACTGTTCGATTTATAGGACCACACGCAAACTCCTCCCCGCACGTGTTAGCTAGCAAAAGTAGAAGATAGTAAATTCTGCGAATAGACGACAGGATCCGCCGAGGCCATCTTCCTGTGACAGCAAAGGTCTGAGATTTGGCTCAGCAGGAGCGAGTCGCCCACACAAACGTAGCCTTTATAGATTTAGCTCCAACAAAAAAGGGGTGGACACCGTCTGTTAAAAACTCTGATCTTTTCGGGCCCAACGGGTCATGCGGAGTAGTCTAGGAAAACAAATCCACTCCAATAGAGCCCGTTTTCTGTAACTACTACGGAGGAAACTCAGTGAAGGATGTGCGATTAACAGGGGCTGGTTTTCGGACCGATGGCTGATAGACGGCGCCTCAGGTCGAACAGGTACAAACAATCAGCTGAACGTACAGATTTAACGGTCAACTACACGTCCAACAAGAAGTTGGAGTTCCCTCTTCTGTTGTTTCTTCCACATTCATTCTCTATTTCATTTCAGAAGACCGACGGACTATAATGGGCATCATGCGTCCTTCTGAAGACCACAATGGACTGTGCTGAGGGTCCATTAAGGTTCTCGTGTCGAACTACAAAGGATGTCACCACTACCAGCCTGGAGAGGAAGAAGATCGCGCGTATCGCCTGTAAAAGGAAGTACCTGAGAAAACTCCCTTCACCTTATGCTTTCTTTCTGCCGACGCCTATCAGCGCATTAGAGCGGAAACTCAAGCAAAGTGGTAGTCCGCTTCCGTTTCCGGTCCAGTTGCTAAACGAGGCGGTCGGACTCGCGCTCAACCGTCCACTGGTTATCTGCTCTTGGGCAGCAGTCGGCCAATCGGTAAGTTTCTACTAGAACTTCTTCGTTCAGCCGTGTGAAGGAACCAATGAAGACGGACAGCGGGAAAATGGAGCATTTCATAGGTGAGTTTATCGAACTTGTATCCGCAGCTCCGGTTGGGTCAGAGCACAGCGTACTCGGCTCTCCGCCGACCGTGGATGGAACTAATTATCCGTATTTCTGGGAATATGGCGATGCAGTATGAAGAATTCAAAAGACTTCTTTCGTTTTTACGATATATTTTCTGTTTAAAAAATAAAACATAAGTGTTAAAGCGCACACACACACACAAAAGAAATAAATTATTAGTAATTTGAGGCCAAAAAACTTGCCCACTCATGATGAGAACTGTGAGGCCTGGCTTGAATCTACCGCTTCATCAACCTCCCTTCGTATTAACGGTCCGCACTGCGTTTCCTCAGCACTTGTTTCATGTGTATCGGAGATAATTACTGCCGGTTACAGTTTCTAACACGCATAACGACAGAAATGTGATGGAAATTTTGATTTTTTAATAAATAGGGGTAAGCCAATTTTTAAAAAAAAACTATTTTTTGAGTGCTTCACGTGTAGCCGCATCACTTGGTACAGTTTTTAACCTCTTTTATCCCTTCTCTCCGAGAGCTTCTAATTGTGATTGAGTGGAATATTGCTTTATTCCTGGTACACTGTTCTGTGGATTGTTGGGATTTATTAGTCACTTTTGGTTTCTTATTGGTCAATACACAGTCATACGTGCTCAGTAATATTCATGTCAGCGCACTGTGTTGACACAGTCCATCGCAGGAGATATCGAGTTAAATGGGCGATTTGAATGTTCATATATAGGACTTTTGTTGAAAGACGTTTGATTAATTATGCAATTAACTATTAAACTGATGCAGAGAATCTCCTTAATTTTTGTCACTACGTCATTCGAAATTCTATAGAATCAGTCTTTTATTTTTCTCGTTTTGCTAGGCATCAAATAGCAATGAGCTACTTGGATGCATGTAGATTACATCCAAGACCATGACGATCACAGTCATGCGCCGCTGCCGGCCGTTGTTTGTTGAAGCCGTATCTTGATTTACTAAAACACGTGGTTGAGTTTTAAAAGATGGCGCCTTTTGCTCACTTGGTGATAGCAGTGTGACAATCACGAACAAGGTCGATATGGGCTTTTGTCGCATCCTGTCGGACTCTAGACGGCATGCTGTTGCATTCGATAAGGACAAACGGGTTCTCCGGAAGTAGCGATCTTTAGCCGTTGGAGGTGACCCGATCCAAGTACTGGCCTGGTCGGCAGCCGCGAGTTCGAACGGCGGGGAGACAAAGTAAAGATATTGGAAACTTTCCCTCCGTCATTGGAGATGCCCAGCTTGAGCATCGATAACCCTCACCTCACTTTTCCTGCATTATTCTGGATGGAGATGGGTTTTCAGGCAGAAATAAATTGCTTATGGAAATTCTGCCTGCTCTCATCTCGCTGCATGCAGGCTTTCTAAAAGAAATATCTACGTTTTCTGCTTTCTATTCACTTGGACCCCTTTAAAATGTACTAAGAAATCGATAATCCCCAACTGTCAATCAATATTCCATTATTTGGACCCTTACTCGTAACGTCTTTTGTCGTATTTGCTTCTGGTTATGGTTTTTCTTTCTACAAGAATATTTATAAATAAATAAGAATTTAAAATTAATTTACACATGAAACATTTACGACAAACCAGGAAATGGCATTAATCTGTAAAATTGTTATCTTCAGAACAAAATACAAACCATTTAGCCTTTTTTCGGACGAACCGTCGTAGCACGGACATTAAAAAATCCGCACGGGTGCTTTTCTTTTTTAGCTATTAGAAGAAACTACCAGAACATTTTATGAAGAATACAACACGGAACGGGCACCTGGCACGTAGTAAGAGGGTGTTAATGTGTTTGGAGGAGAGCAGCCACCGTGATGAGCCGCTTCGGACTCCACCAAAGCCTGCCGACCAGGTCGGTCCTCAGCTATAGGAACCTTGATTAGTGCCAGTAAAGATAGAGTAAGATGCTCCTGGCAGGTGTTCACCCACCTACCCACAGTTCTTTAGATAAAATGTTTTATCGAGACATTTTATAACGGATACGTTTGCTGGAGAGAAGGCGCAGAAAAGAGATGACGGGACCACGTTGGTTGAAAGACGACGCGATGCTGACAGCGCTCCTTCCCAATCAGCAGCAGCAGCAGCAGCACAGCCTGTATTCTGCAAGGTTAAAGTTCAGCGTAGCACGTTTTCGTCAGATGTATATTTACTAACAGTTAACTTCTAGTATAAATGACTACAGCGCACTCTTAGGTTGACTATACATATTTTACCGGCGATTGGCCGCCAGTGAATGTGGATATTTTTTAAAACCCTCTCTCATATTTAGTATTCAGGGAGACCGAGATTATTTCATCACCAATGTTGCCAAAGAAAACCTCGAGTGTTTATTGTTTTACGAGGAAAAGGCCGAGCGAAGAAATTCTTGGAAATCGCGATCTCTAACCATTGAGAAGACAAAGCTAAGCGTCGAGGCGAGTGACGGTGACAGCTCAGCCTCGATCGGGTTAGAAATACAGGTACTCTCTGACTTACGACCGGGTTCTGTTCCAACCAATCGGGCGTAAGTCGATATGGACGTAACTTGAAGACCTATACGTATTTGACCATTTTGGGGGATATTTTATATGCATTACTAGTATGTACTGTACTACGTAGTACATTTATTTTATCTCCTGTTACTCGGACACTATGCACATTGTATCTTTTTTTTGAAGCGATTGAACCATCCATTGCCTGCTTGAAAGTTTTCCTTGTAGTCATCTCCTATTCGTTCCTTCAAAGTCTCGAAAATACTTCCAGCCTTAGCTTGAACTGTTAGTAGACTTATGGGTACACGTTTTTGTATCTGATCTTCCATCCAGAGCATCAACAATTTCTCCATTTCATGGATAGGTCCTTGTCGCTTCTTTGTTATTATCGTCGACCGCATGGCGGCCGAACCTTTTACTGTGTCCAAGACTCTTTCCTTGTCCTTAAGAATAGTGGAGATCGTTGAATGGGACAACTGTAGATCACGTGCGATTAGCATTTACTTTCTTCCCTCCTTCATGTTGGCTAATTATTTTCATTTTAATTTCCAAATCAAGTGACTTCCTCTGTTTCTTGCCTGGTGTATTGGTAGATGGGGAAATCTTCCTTTTGCACGACATCTTTGGGGTGGTAAATCCGTAGAAGCTAAGCGAGATACTTGCGATACGACTGCTGAAGTATAACTGATGCTGACGGAAAACGTAATGCTGCTGCTGGGAGAGACACGTTGCCATAGTGACTCTCATACGGTGTATGGGAATATTTGGATTTTTTTTACACATTCGTCGTAACTGGTCGATCGTAACTGCGGGATTATCCGTACATGTAATTAAAGCGAGCCACTCGCAGGAAGCCACCCACGTGACACCCCCCCCAGAACTCGCGCTCTATAAATACCTAAATCCGTCCTCAGCAGTTCTGTAAACGTACATTTTAATACCGTAGGTAAGGAGAATTTCTAGAAGAGCTGCTCTCGGACCTGACTGCACGTGTAACCCATTTTTTTAAAAAAAAAAGTAGGTTTAGGAGATTAAAATAATGAGCCATATCGAAATAGCTCAGCCCGGTCACTTATCTACTCGGTATTCTTCCGATATTTGTCCTTGACTTTGTCGTCTCGAACTGCACAACACCGGCCAACTACCTGTCAACACAAGATTGCTCTGTCGATCGGCATCTGAGCACAGCACAGCGATAACTTCTCGAGTTGTTCGCCACAGAAGCTAAACACCCATCTGGCGGAATTACGCAACAAACTCTGGCACCTTACCTTCGCCGTAGCTCCTTCCCAGTCTTCGGTTCAGACCGGTGCCCGCGAAGATATCGCGTAACTGGTGGTAGACTCGGTTGCAATAACTAAACGTGTTTCTTTCTTTTTTGTTACCACTTTCATGGTGTGGGGGAAAAATTTTTAAAATAGAAGCCATTTCCCCCTTTTCACTAAAGGTGATGACGCACTTCGCATCAGTAACTGAAGAATGTAACTCGGGAACTTCTTTCAGCACACTGCTCCGTAGAATTTCCAATAACAGCTATACTGTCCGAAATAAATTCTAGTTTATTCTTCAAGTCTAAAATACAGTATAGCAAAAAATGATAGACTGACCTCGAGTATTTATCAATACTTGATACCTCTGAGAGGTTTTAAATCCTCACGCTTGTATTTCTGCTTTTTAATTTGGATTTTTGCTGGTCAAGCACTTGTCAGTTATTAATAAACCGACTTAGTTTACTCCGTACAAATGCTTTTGTCTTTACAAAGTTCTTCGCAGCATGCTGAGTGTGCGTGTGAACTGGGAAAGAAAATGTTCTAGATGGCGCTAGTGTCTGCCGTGATCGGGTGGCGCGTGGCGCGCAAGGGCTCTGACTTCACTATATTTCTTCTCTTTGTAACGAAAGAGCTAGGAACGCGAGACGTCGTCGTCTCTTTCTAATTTGCGATTAGTGGTATTAGCGTAGAAATCGAGTAGGAATAATACGGGGTTCAAGCTGTCTGTTCCAATGTACTTTAATGTAGGTAGATGATTCCACGAAACAAAACCTTTTTGGACGCAATTTTTCGTTTCTTGCTGTATTTGTATCTGCCAGTTTCTTTCCAATTCACTTCGGCAAAATCTGAAGTAGCCGAATTTAAAAGGATACGATAAAACGAAAGATACATTGTAAATAACAGAGACGTTTTAAATAAATAGTTAAGATTTATAGGGAAATCTTAAACTTCGGCCAGCAGCCAAGTGGGTTTTTTTTTAAAACATAATTAAGAATGTATCAGGACTTGGTACACTAATCAACTCGGTTCCAAAGCCATAGACAAGTCCCACGCTTTTGAATGATAAATAAACACCGAATGTTTCGTATTTATCGAAATAGCTAACCAGACATTGTTTTCTTCTGATGATAAATAAATAAATAGAAAAAAAAAAACCGAGGCAGAATAAGAAAGAGACCACTAAATGTAGCAGTTTCGCCATCTTTGTAGATATTTTCAGAGGGGCATGCATACTATGACAATGGTAAACAGTTGTTTACAGCGAAACGCTTTTGGTAACAGGCTAATGAAAGAATTTCTCCGCCCACCTGTCTTAAATCAGATATTTATTTACTTTAGGCAATTTGAGGAAAAATGTGACTTTGTCGATGAACAACTATAGAGGTGGCCGTGCCCACCTTTCATGGTCAGAGCAGATAGTGCCCGGCTGAAGGAAGTGACGGACCGACTCGACGAGGTTGCAACCCCGTGTAGCAGATTCCTTTTGGGAGTGGTGTAGGGGAGGCATCCAGAAATTTTGTAGAGGCCACTCCGCCACAATTAAGAATTCAGTGGTGACTCTAGAGTTATCTCACCCTGGCAAAGCCATCTAGCGTCGCAAAGTAATTCTCCGGAATATTATCAAACTATATGGGAGCGAAAATACAATTTTTTGTTAGAAATCTAAGGAAAATACAGCGATATTATTATTATTATTATAATTTTTTTTTGTCGTCCACTCTGCGCTCCTTTCAATACCTGTCCTGCGATCCAAATCGATGCTCAGGTGGTTTCCGCAGGGAATGTCAGCTGACAGGCATAAAGCGATGACGTCACCGCAAACGCGATAAGCTGGCTTTTGGGCGGCGTTCATTTCAGATGACGTAAGCAATACCGGGGTCTATTGAGAGAACTTAACGCAGGCAAAGCCACGTGCGGCTTATCACATGAACCACGTGACCATAAACTATGTATGAGTTGTAGGCCACTATTCTCTCTCTTTCTGAAGAAGCTGTATGATTTTTTTTCGAAATTCATTAAGATATCTTATTAATTGAACACACATTGATTTTTGAATTTTGTCAGTTATTCATCAGCGTATTGAGAAACTACCTGCAACATGAAAATATGTCGTCACCTAGCAGCTCGTTTATGAGCAGCTAACGTTCGCGTCAAACTGATATCAAAGTCTTATGTTACAAGCGTAACATTTGAACACAATGCATTTTTCTATCTGCTGAAGTAGCTAAAGTTTAAAAAGAAAGATTTTTGTTTATATTGTGAATAAAATTAAAACGTTCAACTTGTCTGTGAATACCCAGCATGCCTTGCGCATTAAATCGACGTATTTCGGTTACATTGTGTTGGTCGTTGACCGGAAACGAGCACAAGGACGATAACCAAGTCAATCGGTTAATGAGTTGTTTATTTACATACTTCTAGTGTTTGTTAATGGCTTTCAGTTTCGCCCTATTTGCAACAGATGGAAGAATGCATTGAGACGTAGAGTTTACGTTTCATTCCAGTAGTCCAAGCTGCTGGAACTGGTTAGTCTTGGATATATGTAGCTGGTGTGGTGTTAAACCTATATGGAGCCGGTAAAAGCATGTAAATACCAAGGCTTTGTAGCAGAGAAAGTTCGCACTGTAATTAGTGTCGTGTATGAGGATGGGTATCAAATCTTTCAGGGAGACCATTGTCTGACGAATCAGGCAGCCGGCTGGCTTCTCGGACCAACTCCACCCGGTGCTCGTAGACGAATAATGATAAACATCGTAGGGTTTTTTGTGAAGTCTATACCACAAAATATCGAAACTCCCATCCAAGTCAAAAGTGGGTAGATATATTTTACCGCGAGAAACACAGAAAGAAATGTTAAAAACGGTGCATATCATTATTAAAGAAAATAATAACGGATGAGGACATGCTGGCCGGTTGCTTCTCGTATTTCCCTGATGTACCTTGCTGATTTTTTTCTTTTAGTTTGGACCTAAATTCTTTGAATTCTAGTAGAGAGAGAGAGAGAGAGGAGAGAGAGAAGAGAGAGAGAGAGAGAGAAGAGAGAAGAGAGAGAGATAGAGAGATGACGTTTGTTACGAAGGGAGATATAGAGAGATAGGATGGAGAGAGAGAGAGCGAGGGGAGAGTAGAGAGAGAGAGAGCGAGAGAGACGGAGGCGAGAAGAATTGGGTGACGGCCCAGAAGTACCACTCTGGCCTTGGCCGATGTAACTTAAGAACACTTCTTCTGATCAGCAGTGGGAATAATCCGGAGAGCTTGGATGACAGCCCCGCGGATGGACCCGCTGTAGAAGATCGAGAGAAACCACGACAGTAACCCGGCTCTAATGAGAACCCAATAGCCACCGCAAGTATGACCAGCGAGCACGCTAAGCGCTACAGTAAACGTCCGTCTAAGAAGAATAAATAACTTTATTTATAAAACGGAGTTTAAAAAGAATATATATTAAATTTTAAATAAGTCACTTACTAAAAGTTAGATATTGAGCACCTGTGGTGGTTAATGTGAAACGTGGTTTTTTTTTCTTTCTTTACGTTAAAATCACGAATATTTTTTTGGAATTTTTCATTTTCCTCCAAGGCGACGTCTCTGCTCGTCCGATGCTAACCAAGATATCAATCGCTTAATGATAGGTGTCAATCTTCGACCCCGAACACTCGGCAGAAGTCACGATATCAAAGGCAAATTCTTCAGATAGACGGAGACCCCTTACGGTTCTTTGACAGTAAACATAAACAACACCACGGTTGGCATGATGAAATAAAGTTTATTATTGACTCGTATTGTTAATATGTTTTTCTCTAATGGGAAATTGGTAAAGAAGCGGGATCAGTATCGAAAGCCAGCAACTATTTAGTCTTAGATAAATAGAATAAAACGAGGTATTGTAGGACAGGGCTAGGAAACTCTCAGGAATCAATAATACTTAAGCAACTCAAATCCAAACTTATCACCACATACAAGTATCGTGGTTTTGTGACTAATACATTAATATTTCGTTTTGCAGCTATCATTAAGAGTAATTTGTTTCAGAAAACATTTTTGGAGTGTGAACTGTCAGTTGTACCCTGTTTCTCACTCGGAAATTCCTATAAAAGACAGACTGAGGAGAATCATTCACTGCCACGGGAGACAGCCAGAAGAACTGGGCATTTGCCGCTAGCCAGGGAGAAAAGCGGGTTAACAGGGCAAAGTTTTTGCTGTCCGTAATTCTCTTCTAAAATCTCGTTATTTGGCGTCAAAGCTGAAATAGACCGAGAAAAGAGGGAACTGTGTCGCCACGCGGGTAGGGGGTAAAGTGTCCTCTTTACCGACCAGTCAGAGTAGGACCCGTTTGGCGACAAGAGGTGTGCGTGTGTGTGTGTGTGCTGTGTTTGTGTGGTGCGCGCCGATGAGGGGTAGAAGGGATGCTACGGCCAAACATGGAGGTGGGATGACCAATGTCTCAGTTGTATATGTTCTGATGACGTCGGAAATCTACAGATAGACGGGACAATGTACAAGAAACTTTGTATCGTCGCGGTTCTGTTCACTGTCCGGCTTCCGGCGGACCTCGGATGATGGAAGGCACTGCTGAACGAACAAAGAAGGACCTCTTGGCCAGAAAGCCAGCCAAAAGGTGTCTCGACAGCGATGGCGATAGGCGCTTCTCTAAATCACGTTGAGAATTTCTGGGACGGCCTAGACGCAGAGATGGAAGACGTGGTTGTCACTAATGGAGCAGGAACGTTATTGCTGCAGGAAGAGTAGGAGCATCTAGATTCAAACGTATCAGACGAGTTACTGATAATATCCCCGAACGCTGGGTTCCAGTAATTCGCAACAAAGAATGGGCACGTTCGTTATCAGCTGCTGAGATTTTAACTACATCTATTTCCTGAGATAATAAATTGCTTGTTATTTGGTAAACGTTTCAAAAATATGTTCCATATTCAGATACGCATTTTTGTCGCTTTTTTTTTTACAGGAGGTAAGCAGTTTGCCATTGTTCGGTGCCAACACTCGGCCGGAGACCCCATCTCTTATCGAATTCACATCACTCGGACCTAGGTTTTACCCCTGACAACGCGATAGTAACAACCCCGGACACGGGACCCGCCCACACCGCGGCATGTCCGAAAACGAAGAAGGGCGTCCAGCGGTCAGTTTTCTTGTAGGATGTGGGAATAAAAAGCTGAAATAAAGTCCGGCTGTAGTAGCCGATACGCCAGCGCCGGAGTTTGTCTCCGCTTTTAGACGTTCGCGCTTCCGGAGTAACACGGGCCCGATCGCTATACAGGAGGAGCATCCGGGTACTTACATAAGTGACCATGGGCAGGTTCCAGGCGGCGGCCACGGGCGCCTCGGAGGCGCAGGTATCTTCAGGCCCGATGAAGGCCACGGCTCCCCGGTTGTACTGGCCGGTCATCGCCCGGATGGCGTTTAGGGTGTCGGCCTCGGTGTCGTTGAAAAGGAAGTCCAGTTGCACGCCGGGTAAGACGTCCGAATCCCTGTTGATGTCCTTGATGGCCTTGACGAAGGCGCCCGCGTACAGTTTCCCCTTCCCGCTGCCCGTCATGGCCGGCAGGAAGCCTATTTTCAGCGCGGTTCCGGCCGCCAGCAGGAGGGCCCAGACCAGCAGGTGCCCGACGGCCGGGCTCCCCGAAATCATCCCGCTAAGCTGGACACAATCCACCTCTGCCCCCAGCCAGCGTTCGAAGTCCACATCTGCTCCGCTATTATTATTATTATTATTTTAAAAGTATATATTATTTTATCTAGAAGCTTCACTCGCGACAAACGGCAGCGAGGAGAGCCATTAATCAGGCGCGATCGGCCGTCGCCTCCGAGTGACAGCGCAGGACTGCGACCCCGTCGCGGAGACCCGAGGCTCTAGCGCGAGCGGTATCTCGCAGACCGCATGGCGAGCGAGAGAAGAGAAGTCGATAAGAACTCACCGGGTCTCGAGAGCCCGCATCTCTCTCTCCCCCCCCTCCCACACCACCCTCGCTCTATCGCGCAGACACCAGCCACCGGACGACGACGACAGCTGGTCCAGGGAGAGAGAGAGAGAGAGAGCCGCGAACGTGGACAAGCGAAGGATGGGCGGTGGGTGAGAGGTCGCCGGCTCACCCGCAGAACAAGACGAACCTCCGCCCCCGTGCGAGAACAGCCGGACCGACCGACCGATAGCGCTGCTCTTTACCCGATGAAAATCGACTGGAGAAAAGTTTCCGATCGAACGTTAATCCCGCTGCCGTACCTTTCCCTTTTATACTGTCCGTCTCAACATAAACGTCCTTCCGCACCAGCCACTATGATACAGACATGAGCAGGTAATCAGATTTTATCTTCTCCCCCCCTTAATTGTTCTCCGGGGTACGTTGATTTAAAATGTCGTGCCTGGCGTCTGTTTTCATCAGATAAAGTTTATGTATTGGAAAAAAAAATGCTATAGATATTTATAAGGCAAATTGGGATATCGGCAGCTTGGTGAGTGCTTAATTAGGATAAATAGAGGATCAGCATGGTACTGGCAAATCGGAGTTATACAGTAAGCGGAAAGATAGTTATGAATTAGTTAAGAATAAAAGATATATTGTAGCAAAGTACCTTATACCACTGTGTGGGATTAAAGTTAGTCAGAAAAGGTAATACCCGCCACATCTCTTTTTTGGTACCTTTACCACCTGCCTTTACAAACTGTACAGGTAAGGTTTATCGCCGCCATCAGTTCTGGCGAGCACTGGGGAATGACGTCACACAGGGGCCTCGATGCCACGAGTTGACACTTCGTGGAGAATCGTCGGGGATTTTTTTCTCAAACCGTAATGAGTCAGGGCTCACCCACCGTTCGTTCGTTCCATCTCTCTGGAATGTCGTCGACTCGTTCGATCTGTTCATTTGAGTCGCATCAGCAATACCAGTTTAGCCGTCGAGCGCAGCAAGGTGCCACGAAGTAGCGAGTCAACGATGCAAGAGGACCTGGGGGGGGCCCGGTGCGCGATGAGAGAAGTCCAGGAGGAATGGGGGCGTAGCCAGAACTACAGGGGGGCGAGCGGACCTCCGAGGGAACGCGGGTACTCGACGTAATTCGCTCTGACATTAATAATCTCGTCAGGGTTAGTAATCTGGAAACACGTCAACGGAGTGCAGAGATTACTCCTGGAAGCTATTTCCAATTGGTAAAAACGAGGCGGTTATCCTGCAAATGAAAAATAATTAGATGAGCAAATATTTAGCCAATTTTAAAAAAAGGTTCAAAATTTCAAATTTGTAATAAGCTTTTAAACTTCAGGTATTTATTTCAGAAAATAAAGACAGTATTTAAATCGACACCTTCTACGTACGACACCGGTAAATGCCATACCGCCGAGAATTGCTAATGTACGAACGCGCCGCGTCGTTCTCACGTTGCGCACTCGTGGCGCTAGTGAGAAAGCGAACAACATGGCCGCCGTGAAGTTATCAGGGTGCAAAAGAGAAGTGCGTGGCGAAAAGAAAGTTTACGAGTGGGTGGACAGGGTTAGGAAATGGGGCCGAGCATCGATGGTCACCACTGATGAGAACATTGGCAAAGTAGACACAGTTCTCTGTAGTAACCGACCAGTGAGTATCGCTGAAATAATTAGGGCATTTGGCACGAATGCAGGCAGTGTCCACGCCATTATCCACGAAGACCTGCACTTCCGGAAATCGAGTGCATCACCCGAGGTTTGTCAGCGATCACGAGGTCCAACAGGAGGCGCAGTTGTAGCGTACATAGGAAAAAAGCTTCTACCATGATGGTGTCAAGGAACTCGAGTCAGTGGACTATAAGTGATGCAAAAACAGAGAGACTATGCAGACCAATACACCTCAGTGGACTATAAGTGATGCAAAAACAGAGAGACTATGCAGACCAATACACCTGACGCTCGCTTTATTTATGATTTGCGTTTACCTTCTAAAGCACCCTCGTGTATATATATCTATCCACGTCGTATATAAAATACTGTGCCGACTGAATATGTAGTTTGAACTTAGAAGCAAGAAGATGCTTGGTTTATTCTAATCACATAATCATGCCAAACTACCAGTTTATCTTTTATAATCGCTACGTAAACCTATGAAGAAATTCGACACAAATTTGTAAACATTCGTTGCTAACAAAATATTTGCACCGGGACGTTCTTCGATTGTCGTACCCGGAGTCCAGCATCCGTGCCAGCAGTCCGGATCTACTTTCTGTTCGCCGATAATGTGGAAAAGCTTCCCTAACGAGACAAAAGCTACAATGTTTACGAATAAGAAAACAGAAAAGGGAGGGGCGTTAGGGTGGGAAATGTTGTCAGCATTTGTTTGGATGGACAGCAGATATCCCCAAAGATGTGGGCCGTGGCTCATAGTATACGAGCGAGTCCAACCTGAGAACTTGTGGGTTAGCTGCCTGATCTGCGCATCATCCAAGCATCAACCCATAGGAAGCACTCAGATGACGTCACGACATCTAAGAGTGGCATTTGGATATGATACCTTTGCCATAGATCTTTTGTTTTTCTTCTCTCTGTATGCACTAGTTTTAATTTAGTTTCAGCTGAAAAATTGAAACATAATTCCTATTGATAAGAAGCCCAGTCCGATTGCCACTGTCAGACGTTAATTCGAGTTCCTCCCTCTAACATGACCATTCAGCCTATATAATGAACTCAGCTATCTGAAACAATCTGATATCTCTCAGGATGTGTCTAAGTGTGTATGTGTCTCTGTGAGTGAGTGTGTATGTGTGTGTGTATGTATCTAAGTGTGTATGTGTGAGTGCGAGTGTGTGCACGTGTTTGTATGGGTCTGTGCGTATCTCTGTGTATGTGTTATGTGTGTGAGTCTGTGTGTGTCATTGTGTGAGCGCGCGCGTGTATATGTGTCTGTGTGTGACTGAGTGAGTGTGCGTGCTATGTTTGAGTGGGCGTGTGTATGTGTTGTGTGTATCTGTGTGTTTGGGTGCGTATCTGTGAGTATGTGTTATGTGTGTGAGTGTGTGTGTGTCAATGTGTGCGCGCATGTGTGTATCTCTGTGCATGTGTGAGTGTGCGTGTCTATGTGTGAGTGTGCGTGTGTGCACGTGTGTATGTGTCTGAGTGTATCTATGTGTGTTTGTGTGTGTGTATGTGTATGTATCTGTGTGCGTGCGTGTATGTGGTGTGCGTGTGCGTGTGTCTATGTGTGAGTGCAAGTGTGTGCAGTGTGTATGTGTGTATCTATGTGTGTTTGTTGTTTGTTTGTGTGTATGTGTATTGGTGTGTGTATCTGTGTGTATCTGTGTGTGTTCTGTGTGTGTGTGTGTGTGTGTGTGGTGTCTATGTGTGAGTGCAAGTGTGGCACTGTGTGTGTATGTGTGTGTGTATTCTGTGTGTTTGTTTGTTTGTGTGTGTTATGTGTGTGTGTGTCTGTGTGTGAGTGTGCCCCTGATTCAGAAATAGAAATAGAAAGAAATTCACTTCATATTTGTTTTTTGCAAAAAATTTAGTTAGCAATAAAATCTATATTTTATTCAGGTCTACGTTTTTTTCCAATGATTTTTTTTTTTTTTTTTAATTACGCGTTTTATATAAATTTTTAAAAAGTCGTAATTTTTTTGTTTTGTTTTAAATGTCCAATGTATCCATCTTCGTAAATTCTTCTACATCGTCCTCGTCGCTGCTTCAGCAAACCGATTCATTTATTCAAAACAGTTTGCACCCTTTCCAAAGCGAATCACAAGCTAACTACAGCGCACTTCCATAAGAATTTGAAACCTGTCGTTATGACCATCTGTGCAGCCCAGAGAACCTCTAGGCTGCTGTTTGGCGTCGAATCTGTAAGATTCTGTGCTATGGTTTGCTCCCGATTCTTATATCCGTGTGACAGCTGTTTTAATTCCATCGTGGAAATATGTAGCGGGACCGGTTGCTATCAGCTGGCAACGCAAATACTCTCTCACTTGCTTTATCGAATTGATTTCGTGGCAACGAGGCCCCCACAATGAAGTTGACTGTCTTGATTCCTTTTCAAGACTGCGGTCACACAAAAGTTGTGTATGTGACGCCATCCTGCTAAAGTATGTGGACTTCGAATCTCGGCATCTATGTTTTGTTGATAGAGTGGTAAGAGATGCCTTTAAAGTAGCAGGGGTGTATCCGGCAGAAATGAATAGTCCTTCGACAAACTCTCTCTAGCCCATATCATGGCGATTCCTCCTCCTCCTCCTCCTCACGACCGTGGACTGGAGACCTTCAGCATTGGAGGTCGTTGTTAGGTCTTATCCGGACTCCGGACTTTCCATCGACGAGTACCCGCTGCTGCCAGTACTGGAGGGTGGTGTTGTCCGATATACTGCAGCCGTCTTGAAGCCAGATCACCGAAGGCGTTTTGACTGTTCTTTGTCTAACTTCTTCTGCATGAAGAATCTCATCAAAATAATGCTGGCGGTGAGGATGGGCGTGGATAGTAATATCATCCCGTTCCTGTGGCTCTACTGTTGGTATTCGTTCGGGTCTTCCTGCTGCAGCAGTGGCGCTTGTCTCGGGGAACATCTGGAAAATATCGGCCACGGATCCACGAAAAATGCCGAGATCTTTGGCGATCTTTCGTTAACTCTAGACGGCCCATAACTCGACCTCCGGTAGACGGGGACAGGTATTCGGCCTGATCGCAACAGTGAACACCGGTTATCCGCCCATCTACGTATCTAATATATACGTAATCGTATTTTAAATATGTAAATGTTGATGGGACACATTGATTTACGGAGTTACCAAATTAGTAAAGCAGTAGCTCGCTTTGCGGCAATTTTCTCTGCCTCCTCGATGCTTATTTTAAATAGGTGAGTAGTGAAAACTGGTTATTATTTTCAAAAACCATGAAAGCATCTTATCAGAGGCTCACCAGAGGGGACACGAGCGGACGGGGGCCTCGTCCAGCTGCGTAATTAGTGTTGGCGATCCCTTTATTTCCATTTTTTACGTTTCTGCTTTAAGTCACCCGCTGGCGCATAAAACGGTCATTCTGTCCGCAGCACTTCCCTTGACCTATGAAGCCTTAAGCTCTACAGAAGAACAGCAACCTGGAGATTTTTTGGATTAGCGTACTTATTTACGTATCGAATGTTCTTAAAGGCGCGAATGTTACCATCCGCCGAGAACTGCATCCCCGTGCACGTATCAACAGCATCTCCAGGGCACAGGCCCGTCCCCTGTCCTCTGGTCTTTCTTGCGCCAACTGAGCATCCACGCGATGAGAAATAACTTTGAACATATAAGAAAATCGGAGGTGAACTCAGAACGGTTCAGTCGATCATACTTGTTCGATAAACGAAGAAAGCAAATCGATCTTTATCCTGGGAAGGTATTGCAGATATTATTACTAAATGGTATTTTCCTTGATTTCTTCCCGTCCCGCGACGTTGTTCATTCCAGGCATCGCACGGCATCTGGGAATTTGGTTAGAACGTGGAATCCGCCGTGCGGCGATGTCTTCGCCGCTTCTTCCGTGTGGGCTGGAAGCTAACTGTGGGGTTACTGCCATTTTGTCGTGCGAACGGGTACTGCATCATCCTGCTTGTCCATCTTTGCCAGCTGTTCGCTCATAATCTGTACTTTTTTTTTTATAGCTTACTGCATCTGTTTAAAGGTCAGCAGAGAAAAGGTAGAGTCGTGCATTATCGTCAATTATCGGCGACCCTGTACACGCGGCAGGCACACCTCTCTTCGAGTATTAGCGAAGCGTGGAAGATTGCCGTGGAGATCGATTTCCCGCACCAATCCACCCATTGGATGAATATCATTACCGAATCAAAGACAGTAAACGCTCTGGCCGGTCACCTGTGCTTTTGAAGGAAGCGTAGACGCCGTTAGCAGCGAAGACCTCTGTCAGCCCAGGGTTCAGCGCAGGCGAATTCTTCCATCCCCATATGTCCAGTCTCTTTCTTCTTATCGGCCGGTAAATGAGCGGATATTATTTATTTGCTTAGCCCTGACAAAATAGTAATAATTTTTAAAACTTAACCTCCCAAACCTTTGGCTTTTAGGAGCAAAATGACCCCTAATTCGAAACTTAAAATCCTATAATAAAAGAAAACCCAAGTCGCAATCGGGGAGGTATTTCCTGTAAACCGACGCAAAGCATCTGGTAAGTCTGTTTTAGAATTTACTGCAAGGGGACCATCCAAAGATGTTACCAGGAATAAGTCTATACAATGGCAGAGTGACACGAGGTGGGTATGATATTTTACAGCCCGCGCATTGTCATCATCACAGCTTTCCCTTAGATTCCACTTTGTTACTATATTTCAATTGATACGGTAAACTGTGACATTTTTCAATGTTTTCCTGAAAGCTCAAAGATGACTCCACCACCCGCATCATATGAACTGTGTACGTGTAAATGTTTTTGAAGCTAAATAATATAATAATAATAATAATAATAATAATAATAATAATATAATAATAATAATAATAATAAAGGCAAACACGAGAGTTAAGTATTGCCGAGATAGTTAATTGAAAATGACCTTAGGATCACATCGTATTTTTCCGTCCTTTCATCTGTAGTCAAATGAACAACATGGAAATGTGGATTCACAAAGATTTTAGTAAGTTCTTAAACAGCTCTAGCGACAGCGAGGTTTGGCAGAACTACAGTGTAAGAACCCCGATCGTTGCCACGTGTTCTCTATCACAAGTCCTAGTTTGTTTCTTAAAGATTCCAAGCAGCGCTTTCTCTCAGAGGAAGAGTTCCCCGCCGCAGCTCGCGACTAGGCAAGAAGCGACAAGAGGTGAAAAGACCGGCTTGCACCGGGGAACCTGACTTCCTGTTCCCGCTTCGATCCTCACCCGCTCCGTCGTTACGTCACGTCCGGTTTTCTTTCTGATACGAAAAGTTCTACAAGATCGGTATTATTGCATTTAGCTGTTCGGTACCAGTCGAAATCAAGCATCCACGGCGGCGCAACAGTAAATGAGTATGTACAATGGCGAATGGTCGAATCCCGTTTAAAAGAGTCGCCGATAAGTTCAGCAGCGCTGGCGGGAAGGGGACGAACTCGACGGACATCGACGCGGACGCGGGTTTAAGAACTTGGCAGAAGTGTGACCTCGCACAGAGCAAGAACAGTCCGCATGGAGGATGAACGATCGTAAACCAAGGAAGGTACGAGGATTGTTGGTAAAATACCCCCGTCAACCTTATTAGTAGTAACAAAATAGCGAAACTACATTTTGACGATCTTTCTCTTCCACCCTAAAAAGAAAAAAATCCTTTTTTTTTTTTGGATTGTAGAAAGGGTTTAAAGAATATGTGTATGTGTGTGAGAGGAGAGAGAGAGAGAGAGAGCGAGAGAGGCGAGAGAGAAGAGAGAGCGAGAGGAGAGTCGATGAGAGAGAGCGAGAGACGAACCTCATTACAGGAAGATATACCGTCATTACGGAGAGAGAGAGACATGACGTCATTACACAGAGATGATGTTCATACAGAGAGAGACATGACGTCATTACAAGAGATGATGTTCATTACAGAGAGAGACATGACGTCATTACGGAGAAGAGAGAGAGAGAGAGAGAGAGAGCGAGAGGAGAGAGAAGAGCGCTCAGAGAGAGAGAGAGAGAGAGAACCTCATTACAGGAGATATATACCGTCTTACGGAGAGAGAGACATGACGTCATTACACAGAGAGATGATGTTCATTACAGAGAAGATATGACGTCATTACGGAGAGAGAGAGAGAGAGAGAGAGAGAGAGAGAACCTCATTACAGGAAGATATACGTCATTAGGAGAGAGAGACATGACGTCATTACACAGAGATGATGTCATTACAGAGAGAGACGTAGACGTCATTACGGAGAGAGGGACATGACGTCATTACACAGAGATGATGTTCATTACAGAGAGAGACATGACGTCATTACGGAGAGAGAGAGAGAGAGAGAGAGAGAGAGAGAGAGATGGCTTCTTCAATCACATCTTTGGAACCTAAAGGTGCGCGACGGTACAAAATTATATATCGATATAATTATTCATATAAAGTTAAAACTTTTTTTTCTTCTTTATGCAAAAGTTTGAAAAAAAAAACCATGAAGGAAAAATCGCTGAGCGATACCGCTGGCTTTCAGAGAGACCATAAAAGCACCAACAGGGCATGGACCAGTGTCAATCGTTATAGGCGTGGCAGAAATATTTAAATAACCATTAACCGGCTCGAATGCAGCACACAGACCGCGCCCATCGCCAGGACTAAGACTGACTAAAAGCTGCCCCCCTGGGGAAACACGATATGAAGACGGTTGTTTGTAGTATTTTTTTAAATCTTACTTTGCGGTTCATTCTTTTGTCGGACGATCGCCGCCGACCCCTGGAGCGTCGGGGGGCGGCGCCCTAAGACCGTAGATCAAACTGGCCGAATAGAAGAGCGGGACGGAGCCAGACCCTGCCGCCGCCGACTTGTGTTTGCTGTGCGAGAGGCCGACGGTCTCCCGTTCGATGTAAGCGATCGATGAACTCGTAGACAGCCAACACTTAATTGGACGCCTGCAAGTTTAACAAGGTTCGAGCACTGAGTTCGCCTTTCCGCTGTTGTTGTACTACAATCTATAAGCAGTGGCGGATGTGCCATCTTATTTACAGATTTATATATTTTAAATAAATACAAAATCTTTTAAAAAAAAAAACGATTCTGCCTTCTAGAATCTAGACCGTCATTATTACCTTGTTGTAACCTAGCTGACGTCAGAGTCTAGAACCTCACGCCTTTTCCGACCCCCTCCCACATTGCTGCTATTTCCCCAGGATGCTCCACGACGTACGCCAACCATCACTTTAAGTCTATAATGTATAAAATTCCTTACTTCATCAAAATTCCATGCTGTCCCTTCAATTCGAATGGACGTAATACTGAAAGGTCAGTCGGTTCCTGGTTTCGCTCCGTTAAAAAAATTCGGAAACTAATCATCACCATCATCATTATTTATAAGTCAGAGAAGATTCTATGAAAGATACAGATTATTTGAACACAGCTTCATCACATCATCGTCATTACCTTCACCCTAAACTACAAGGAGAGCTCTTAGGAGAAAATGATGGGGAAGTAAGTGTAACACTTGCGTTAATTCTGTAGCGCTCCAGAATTATGCGAAGGTGATGTTGAGGAAATGCTGCTGCATCATCTGTCTCTGAAAAGCGACCGAATAACCAGTTTTCTCTTTGTCTTTCGTTGTTAAGAGATACGACATCGTTTGTGCCAGCTCACCCAATCAAGGAAATCGTCGTTCGGGTTAATAACGCGCCGATGCGACGAGACAAGAAGTGAATCACGTGTTGCTTCTACTTTCGATATTGTCGTTTTTTTTAGAGCACGTCATGCGGTCGGGTGTCCCCGAGATTTTATCTTCTCTTTAGAGTTCACTGTTTTGCTGCAATAGCTTAATAAAAGTGGTGCCATATTTTCGATAATGAATGAACTTTACATACCTCCAAGGACAAAATTGTATCTAATTTATTAACTATTTTATTCTTATTGTAACTAACTTGCTTATCAAAGTCGGGTTTCCTGTCGTATAAAAAGAGTGGTTTAAGAGTTGAATTGCGCAACAGCAGCAATAGGATTAGAGCTCTAGATGGCGGTGCTTAGATATAACACCGGCGAGATCTGGTCGTCAGGTGTCATTCTATTACTTGGTTCAGACAGAGCTTACAATTTTCCCATTAAAAAAGAGGAATAATAATAATAAAAAAATATTTTCTCCCGAAATGCCAGGGTGCGTAACTTCTTTGCTAGGTGGAGATATTCAAGACCATAAAACAAATACGCGGTCTGCAAGGAGGGAAGAGAAATTAATTAAACAAAGAAATAGTTTTTTCTGGAAACCGAAAACCATGCCAACAGTCTTTAGGGTTCTGTTTGCGTAGCAAAGTCTGTCGTCTGCCGATTAATGATTACGTATCACTCTTTTTCCTACCTTCAATGATAAGCCTTAAATTTACGAGCTCCTAACTTAAGAAAGATCGAAGAGGGCGTCGTTAAGAATCGTTTTTTCTTCCTAAACTAGCTAATACGCTTACTGCAAATATCGGCGAGACTAGCGCTTTGTAGCGGTGGGAAGAAAGGCAGGCGGGCGCGGGGCGGGGGGGGGGCGAAGAGAAGTCTGTTGTAAGTGTAAACAGAAGGGGGGGCGTTAGCAGACTGCGTTTTTGGTTCGAAACAAATTGCATCAATCATCCGGAATACGGCGGAGGAAGACGAAGGGAGAACGAGAACTTCTTACCATCGCTATTAGATACGAAATCAGATAGCGATGCCTGACAAAATGCATCAGGGTTCGCTGGCAGCCGGGGGGGGGGATAAAGACGGATTAAATCGCCACAACAGACTGTTGATTAATGGCTGCTGAGAGAACATGGCTTTTCTCTCGGCTCCCTTGAAGATTCTTTAGCGGGTTTCGAAAACAAAATGGTTTTTCGACTGTCGTGAAATGTATAGGGATGATTCTCGTTCCACCGGATGTAGATGGAGCGTGGGAGACGCATCGATTAGCTGGATTCGGTTTGGAGAACAATGGAAGCAAATCCCACAAAAACATCACACTCCACCCCAGGTCTTTGTTCAGGGTATCTCTAATCTGAATGTGTCAGTTGTTGTCGTCGTCGTACGCTTTCCCGGTTGCAGGGCTTGCGAACCTCTTATCTCGGTTACGAAATCACAGGCCGTTCTCGGATGGGAGGAAGCCACGCGAAGAAGGCGCGGCCAAAACGAGAGCGCTCCCCCATCCTTAGCAGTCCAGCAGGTTAACCGCTGCGCTACCGCGCTGCCCAAGTATGGCGTCTGTATAAAATTACCATTGAAATGGTGGCAACGGAAGTGCTAATGCGAATGAAGTGTGATGGAAAATGGCAAAGGTAGAATTAAGTGATGACGTCACGCTGGATGCACGCGCCCCCCCCCCACACACACAAAGAAAAGATATTTAGTTATCGAAACGAAAATGTAAAATTTGACATTTTACTCCAAAGTGGAAAACTCCTATTCAGGAATTCACTGCGTGGATGCTTCTAACAATGACAGCTTGGCGCTTGCATTTCGAACTCCCGCTGCCTTTGAATGGTGGCGCTGGCTGGAGCGGCCCCGTCCTCCACGATGACGTCATCGAGTTCCTGCATAGCTCGTGAATGAGTCCCCGATTGTATGACCGAAAAAGAAAAATGATGTTGTATTGTTGACCTGGATCGGCCCCCCTCAGCCATGTCTTCTAAAGGCACTACCAGAAGTTTAATACAGAGTCCAGGTCTAGAAATGACTCTTTGACTTAAGCTAAACTCATCTTCCACGGCAATGAGCTGCTCCAGTCTAGCATATCAGCTGTTCTGGTAGCCCGACAGGTGTCGCCCATTTCGCCGTTGAGTAGCGGATTTGACGTCGAAGCACTTTTTGAATGACGTCATGCAGCTCGTCTAAATTTATCTGAAAATAATGGGGGCTATATTCACGTTTCTTGACGTAGCAGAGAAAATTTATTCACACTGTGAGAAAGTTCCAACAAATTTGAGGAAGGGGAGTTACGGTTATGGACCAAAAGCAAGTTGTTCTAGTAACATCTGTAGTATTGACATTCAACAAAATACATGATTCAAATTTCTAACTTTGAATAAAAATATTCTGGAGTCTATTTATTAAAATGTATTTTCCAAAGTTGAATAATATATAATAATTCCAACGTTATCCCCTTTGCTATGAAAATAACCTGTGGCTTCAACCAATCACATGAAAGGTTTATATATAACTGCATATAGCTCACAGAGAGAGAAGAGAGAGAGAGAGAGAGAGAGCTCACCTGTCCTTATATCGTAACAGTTATTGCTAATTCTCTTCAAAATGAACGAAGTTCTCAAGTTTCTTTCTGCCAGAATAAAATATTTTCGACGATAGAAAGAATTCATTATTAGAACAGAAATCCGATTTCATCTTATTATATCTATTAAATAGACAGTTCCTTTTTGTTATAGATTATTACACAAGAAATTACGCATCTTTGTGTGTAGACAGATGAGTAGATATTTGTTGAAATAAAATGAATGTTTGGAATTTCCTTCCGACTTTTGCAGCTAAGCTGGTCATCGAACCACGTGCAGAAAGTTCCATAAACTTCTCAAAAAATTAAAAAAACAAACATCTACTAAATGCAGACTGTTAAGTTTTGACCAAACTTTTGAAAAGCGAACCAATGTAACTAATACTTTACAACGTAAATTAATATTCTATATATGATAAATCGGTCTGTATTCTCTCTCTCTCTCTCCGTAACGACGTCATGTCTCTCTCTGTAATGAACATCATCTCTGTGTAATGACGTCATCTCTCTCTCTGTAATGAACATCATCTCTGTGTAATGAGGTCATGTCTCTCTCTGTAATGAACATCATCTCTGTGTAATGACGTCATCTCTCTCTCTGTAATGAACATCATCTCTGTGTAATGAGGTCATGTCTCTCTCTGTAATGAACATCATCTCTGTGTAATGACGTCATGTCTCTCTCTGTAATGAACATCATCTCTCTCTGTGTAATGACGTCATGTCTCTCTGTGTAATGAACATCATCTCTGTGTAATGACGTCATGTCTCTCTCTCTCTCTCTCTCTCTCTCTCGTAATGACGCCATGTCTCTCTCTCTCTCCCTCTCCCTCTCTCTCTCTGTAATGAAACATCATCTCTGTGTAATGACGTCATCTCTCTCTGTAATGACGTCATCTCTGTGTAATGACGTCATGTCTCTCTCTCCGTAATGACGCTATATCTTCCTGTAATGAGGTCCTCTCTCTCTCTCTCTCTCCGTAATGATGTCATCTCTCTCGACTAATAATGGAAGCAACTGCTAACAAACCGAGGAGAGCTCATTCGCCGTTCTGTAATTCTAACCTTTCGAGACGTCTGCTCGTACTTTACTTTGAGATGGCATAAAATGCTCTCCTCGTTAAATTCCCGACTAATTCCCCCCCCCGGCTTCCACACCCCCACCTCCACCAACGTTCCCCAGCCTCCGTCTGCTCCTCTCTGCTTCCGTACCATTTCAGTTCTGTTTTTTTCAGTTAAAAAAAAAAAACACTAATGGCAGATTTTCCGAAAATTCTGCCTCGACATTCCGTCTTCTATCCAAGTTCGAATTAAAAAGAGATTTTCGCTGTTTCTTTACTTGGGTTTTGTACTTGGAAAAACATGTTCTAATCTATTATATCTGTTGTAATTTCTGGTATTATTTTATATTTTAGAAAGTAAGCCATCTAGTCCCTTTATTCACCCACTATGTATGTCACGTGATCATTGGCCAATAAATATCTTTAAATCTTAAAACACACAACATAAACGAACGCGGAAACTATCTATCCTAATAACCGGTACCCGGTCACGTGATCCCCACAAGGTTACCCCCCCCAACAACTACGCGAATAACAATGATAAAAAGATACGTATGATACATTTGTTGCTGGGCAAATATTCCTGAGGTCAGTGAATCGGTTTAAAATTTTAAACCTGATCACGAAATCATCCTAATCCACTATGGGATGTATATGACAGGCTGATCTAGAGATAGATGGATAATAAGTAAAAATATTATTTATTTTTGTATCCAATCCGAATTTTCTATCTCTACCATGATGTTGAGGTTGTGACACTTGGGACTACTATTGCTGGTAAGTTGTTATATTGACCGTCATGGCTGTTAGGGAGACCGAGGCTATTTGTTATAGGAAAAGTTATTACAGCGCTAGTAATTCCTAATTTAACATAAGATCGATGATGTAGAGTCGACGCTGTACGCTTTGATCTTCAATCCAATGTTCAAGGCATGCGACGCCAATTATAGCCTAGCTGTACGTTTAAATGGGAATTACTGGTACCGTAACAACTAGCCCCGGGATCTCCCCTACAATAAATACGAATTAAACTTTATTAATTACCAAACAAACAAACAAACAAATATAAAGATGTTTTGTTGTTTGTTTGTTTTTTACTTTTGTTCTTAAAGCCAGTGATTAAAGATGAAGTGCTGTTTTTTTTTCCAGCAGTACATCTTGAATTACCGAGATACAGTTCTACCTGCATTCATCAATAGGTGTTAAAGTATTCGCTAGAACAGATTGCTTGTCCTTAAGGCAAAGTTGTAACCCCCCCCAAACAAAGTATATATATTCTCAATAACATTTATCAACCAGGTAACCATTCTGGAAGAAGTCGGCCACCCAGCGTGTACTCACACGATTTATCCTGAGTCCAGGACACAAACGCTAAGGCCGCTGTCTCCTGCTCTTACGGCCCCACAGGAGAGGATTCTTTATGAGTGGTTTTCCTCTCCCCTCCCCTTTGCATTTTGAAATAAAATCCGTGTTAAAGTATTTATTACTTCGTTCGCTTTACCTGAATCTTCCACGAATTTCTCCAACAACAAAAAAAAGAAGCCATTTTGTGGTTTGAAAGTGAAAGTAGAAAAACAGCAGCCTTTAAACACGTATTAATACCACACAGCAGCTATTGTCTCGTTTTAAGTCGTCTGTACAGTTGCCCATTGTCTGCTTATTTATCATTTATCAGTATCTGCAGAGAAGTGTATCATACAACTTCGTTTAGACAAAAAAAAAAAAAAAAAAAAATGCGAGTTCGAATATTTAAATGAATCCCATTTTTTTTACACGTACTGTTTTGTTTTGCCGTTAACAGCATTAAATTGTACCGTTTATCAGTGGGAATAAACACACAGCTTCGGTCGGCGGATATATCTGGCTCACGTATTTCGTAATTAAGTTCGTTATTTGCTTGGTTCCCGAGTCATTCGCCCTTCTTCTATTGCGCGCCCTCTGGTGATAACCGACCGCGAATAGCTCTGGTGATAAGAGAGGCTTCGCGCTCTGATCTGAGCCGCCAGTCAGCCAGGGAAGACGTTCATTTCTGGCACCTGCATTCTTAAACAGATAAGCGTGAGACACCTTTGTGAATCTTTCTCGAGGAGATTCGATGTTTCAGGTAGAACGCCAAAGCGGTTATATCAGGGGTCGGAAACCCTTCAGAAAGGTTAAGTAAACGTGTTGATGGAGTCCAGACTACATTGACTACATTTTGTAAGCAAATGATGGATACAGATATTCAATTCGTTGAATACGCATATAACATTATTCCTCTTATATATATATATGTCCACCACCTGGACTGTATATTCTTTGTACGTACTTTCCAGAGTCAGGCCTCCGGTGCCGGATATGGATTCGTTCATTAGCCTGCTGGGTGAAGCGCAAAAAACAAACAAACAGAGTTTGAATGTAAAAATATCTGCTCACGGAGGTTTGTGGACTCTAAAGCTGAACTCGTATCAAAAGCAACCTGTTTTCAAATAGTTTAATTCTCAAGAAGTGAAGGTCAGCGGGTCAAAATAAAGGCCACGGTATCTTTACATTCGTTTCAAGATCAATCCTTAAAAATGCTACACCCTGATGACCACAACTCTGAGATATGAAATCTATGAGCTGCATTTTCAATTGTTTATTGATCATCCAAAAATCATTCTTATTAAAATGGTAAAGCATAATGATAGACGAGAACATCGGACCAGAGTGTAGTAAATCCTTGGGGAATTCAGATTTCGGCTTTCGCATAAAATGGCTATGTGAGATGGGAGAAGTAGCGGAAGTGTCACGTGCGAATAGCCTTGTGAGATGGGAGAAGTAGCGGAAGTGTCACGTGGGAATAGCTTTGTGAGATGGGAGAAGTAGCGGAAGTGTCACGTGCGAATAGCTTTGTGAGATGGGAGAAGTAGCGGAAGAGTCACGTGCGAATAGCTTTGTGAGATGGGAGAGGTAGCGGAAGAGTCACGTGCGAATAGCTTTGTGAGATGGGAGAAGTAGCGGAAGTGTCACGTGGGAATAGCTTTGTGAGATGGGATAAGTAGCGAAAGTGCCACGTGCGAATAGCTTTGTGAGATGGGAGAGGTAGCGGAAGTGTCACGTGGGAATAGCTTTGTGAGATGGGAGAGGTAGCGGAAGTGTCACGTGCGAATAGCTTTGTGAGATGGGATAAGTAGCGGAAGTGCCACGTGCGAATAGCTTTGTGAGATGGGAGAAGTAGCGGAAGTGCCACGTGCGAATAGCTTTGTGAGATGGGAGAAGTAGCGGAAGTGTCACGTGCGAATAGCTTTGTGAGATGGGAGAGGTAGCGGAAGTGTCACGTGCGAATAGCTTTGTGAGATGGGAGAAGTAGCGACAGTTTTCTTCAAGCTCTCATACAGATACGAAACTGTTTCTCCTGGCCCCATACATAAAGGTTAAGTTGGTTGGAGGGAAGCGTAATGCCAGTCAGATACACGAGCTCCACCGGCCATTTTTCCATTATCTATCTCAGGGCGGTTTTATCCTCGGCGACTAATACACCGGACATCACTGAGAGCCGAGCGGAGAAGCAACAGCAGCAACAACAACAGAAAGGAGTAATAAATGTTCCGTCCTCGTCTCAGGAACTATCACAGCATTAGGTTGGGAATTTAAAATGTCTGGCGCAAAGGCTCTGCGGGCGAATGCTGCAGCGAACTTTGACCAATTAGATGGCCAATGTGCTCTCCCTTCCCGCCATAGCGAGCGCACCATTAGCTGGCATAAAACCTACATTGAGACCCTGTAGCTTTCCGTCCGGAATCTGATTTTTACCTGACCTTGTACGTGTAGAAATCCTGACGAAGATATTTCTGCAACTAAAAAATTTTTATTTTTTATAGAATCAAAATCACTTTTATTAAAATTCAGAGAAGGCTCGTGGGCATGAATTGGAATTCTACGATAAAGATTTCGATTTCCATCGGCAGTGAATTACGCGTCCTTTTACAGAGTTCACGAGAGTCTCCAAACATCGCGATGAAATGATGGTGGGGGGGGGCTTAGATAGGCAATTGAAATGTCACGAGAATAGTTTTTTTTTTTTCCTTTTTGAAAACGGAAATCGAGGAAGGAAGATCGTGAGCGGATGTAGCTGATCCTTTTAAGCGGGTACAAAGAGATATCGCGTCGAACTCGTTCTATCCGGATTTGCCATTTCAACGAATCTCACACACACACACACACACACACACACACACACCCGCCCCAGTCAGTTCCACTGCGCACAGTCGGGATTTTTATAAAATGTTTTATCGATTTGTTTAAAGATAAAAGGGAAACAATCCTTGTAAAAAAAAAAAAAACCTGTGGGGTGGGGAATAGAAGAAACTTCCAGAACCTGAGTAGACAGACCAGTACGGTTATGAAAGGGTTACTATCATAATACCTTTTGATTAGGTGCATCACTTACATAATTTTTTTCCCGTCACACGTCGAGAATTCGCCGTGAGAATCTCGCGTCGCTTTCTCTGTTTCCCTTTTGAAGTGGGCGCGAAAATATAAATTCTTTCGGCTACCTGAAGCTGGAACGCTAAGGGGCGCATCTATAAAATTGGCCAAAAATACAAGTTGCATTGCGAATGAATGGAATAGGCTCCCAGTGTTTTGTTGGTAAGGATGGAAACCAGTTTAACTATCGGATTGACAGACATCGCCGCTTCTCCCAGCCGTCCTCGCGGTTCCGCTTCCCCCGTAGTAAGTACACCAAACTGAATTAACTTATCCTGCGTTTTTTCTCTCCCTCCCCCCCTCTGTATCGTATGTTACTCTCCTCTGTATATATGAGCCAGTATTCCCTCGCTGCCCCAAGACTTCTAAAATATTTACTTTAGTTCGAACCCGCATCTGTAGGATTTCCACATCCGGTTTCGAGCTTAGCTGTGCTATTTCAGACGATTTAGACAGACGCGTTTTTGATCCCTACATACACAAGAAAAGGTAACTCTTCATACAACTATTAATATTCATTATTAAAAGCATCTCAAGCTGATTTAAGGGTAAACGTTTGAAAAATTTGAAAGTACACCAGAAGGACCTCAGAAAAAAAAATCGGTTAATACTTGAGAACTCAGGTGTTACATTTATGATGTAAAGTGTAAGCAGTGACTTCCAACAGAGGGTGGGTTCGACTGCCGGTCATACTTTGGTTAATGCCCCTGATTGTATGCATTGCATCGTCTCCGCCATAGCACGAAGATGGCGCCACTTGTTCTCTGGATAATCATTGTCAATGAAGTCATTTTTTTTTTAAATACAAGAAACGATAATTTAAAGAACTTTCTAGTGATTTGATCTAGTATTTAAAAACGACGGGTATCCAAATCTTTCCTACACCACTCAGTTTTACCTTGTAGCATATTTGCGACCAGCACCGGTTTGTACGCGTGTTCAGCTGACTGTATTTAGTCAAAACGCCTGAGGGTATAGCGACATACGGAGCGCTGTTATCCGCTGCGGAATATTAACGAAGGTACTGGGCAAGTCACAACCCCGGGAGCTCAACCTGTGCTCAATGAAGCATATTTAACAAGATAGTTGGGGGATGCGTACAGAATGTGAAATATACGGTGCAGCAAAAAGCTTATAAGACAGAGAATAAAACTTTTTAATTACATTGGGAAAAACCAAAGTACCGATTCAGAAAAGCTGTCGGCGACCTTAAGGTTGGTCTTTACTTTTCCCGAAAGATAAAATGCGGTTAATAATACCAACACCTTTATTATTTCTCTGTCAACGAACAACGAATTTGTTATAATTTATTTTAATTTACACGCGCGCACGATTTGCCCAAATAATGAGTAATTGCAAACGAGACAACGCCCGCCCTCTAGCGGTGTAGACCGGGATTTCATCGGCCGAACCAAGCCGAGGCCGGCGTCTGACCGTAGATCGAATACGCACCTCTAGGCTTCGTGGACCAAAAGCCTCGGTGGTACAAGTCTCGTGGCCAAAAAAAGGGAAGGTTGCCAGGGTTCGCTCCCGCGGCGGACGGGTTGGGAGGGGGTGCAGCTCTTTGATGCTACTTGGTCTGTTATTGTTATGGAAAATCTAAACTCCAGTAGGCGGCCCGGATACTTACAGAAACGTAAATATCGCTGCTTATGTTCACTGGGCGATCCCGAGCGCGTGGATTGTTGGAAACCGCGTTACTTAGGAAACACGCGAGCACCTGTAGGATCGGGGTGAGTGTAGGCTGAGAAGCATCCCGAAGGAAGTTCGCGGACCGCAAACACGAAACACGCGGGGGGGGGATTTAAACCTGTCAAAGGGGTGAGAGATTTCTGGATGACGCAGAACCGGAGACCCCGCGCTGAGAGATGCTGAGCCGTCGGCTTATTTCGGGGCGTTGGTGGGAGTTTAAGCAATCACGATGATAAAGGAAGCGGTTAATCTGCTTGCCAGCGATAACGAACATCCGCGATTAATGTCAGAAGGGGAGCGATTATAGATTAGCGAACCAGAAGTGGACTTTGACGCTAGAGGAGTTTGTGATTCTTTAAATTCTACGCGGGTGTAGTCCATAGTTAGTTCCTCTTGCGCCACGAGACGAGCGAGATAGGCTAGTTAGGCGTTGGCTGAGCTCGGCAGCCTTCTGCTTCGTGGACAAACGAACACTTAACAGCGCACCTGTCAATTCCTTTTACAGTTGTTGTTGGTGCCTGCTGTTGTTATGGGGACGACAGTAGACTACAAGGGGGGGGGGAGACGTTCTTCGTGACAATCTCGATCAATGACGTGACACCGGCGCGATTTGATCTCTTCTCGGAAGAAATAGGGAGTCCAATATTGGATGCGTGGCCCTAAAAAAGGGAAACATCCACGAATAATTTAAGGGGGTATAGTCCTAAAATGTTTTATTAGCTGACAGCCGAATGCAGACGATAGCTTTTATCATTAAAATGAGACGTTTTACTGCAGTTTTGGCCTTCCCCCACCGTGTAAAACGACCCTGATAATTCCTTTAATTCCAGATGACTCCAAACGTGTTAATTTTTCTGTCGTCTTCTTAGTTAAGAAAGGATGCATTTTTATTTTTTCAAAAAAATTCCTAAAAGAAGTCTGTAAAATATAACAGCATTTTAGGTAAATTTTAACTTTTGGTGCTTCTCCGTGACATCACGTGGGGTGGTGGTTTTCAGTCTAGAAAACCACAAACAGCGTTGTTCGCGTCAGAGTTGTGCAAGATAGCGCTCGCGTTGGTTCTCGGCTTAACCTCCCCCTATCCACTCTTCAAAAGGACTCGGAACACACAGCTGTCGATCGATCGCCAAAGTACGGCGCGAGAAGGCCAGCAATCCTTCATCCTTTTCTAGCTGAAATTAATGTCATGCGAAGTTACAGGAAATTTACAGCAAATATGTTCACGAGGGGTGTTCTTCTCTCTCTCTATCTCTCTCTCTCTCTTCCATCTCTCTCTCTCTCTCTCTCCATCTCTCTCTCTCTCTTCTCTCTCTCTCTCTCTCTCTCTCTCTCTCTCCATCCCTCTCTCTCTCTCTTCTCTATCTCTCTCTCTCTCCATCTCTCTCTCTCTCGCCCCCTCCACCTCGAGGCAGTTTTGTTAGGTCGAATACAGGCGTTTTCAACTTTTAATATTATTTTTTTCACTTTGCAAGAAAAAAAACCAGAATAATGTCTGGCAAAAACCGGACTCGTTAATTTTCCGAAACTTCGTCCGACGTTCGCCGAAGAAAAGCCGACGTTAGAATGCGTAGCAAACAGTTCTGCGTCGCTTTCTTGTAGCCACCTGGCGGCCATCTGAGCGAACTCGAGTAAGAGAAATGGCCTCCTCATTCCCAACGTTTCCTTAGACCGCTGACGGCGATCGGATCAAACTCCCCCAGATTTCCAGAAAAGTTACTAGAAATCTAGTTATTGCTTTACTAGGGGCGTTCAAGCGAAATCCGTCCGGATATCATTACAGCCGGAGTTATTTTTAACCACAACCCTGCTACTTATAGACCATGTCGCCCTTTATATTGACAGATCCCGGAGCGAGCTTTTGGGATTTTTCCATGTAGAGTAATACATTTTTTCAACTGCTGTTCACACATACAGACAGATAGACACACACACACACACACACACACACACACACACAGAGACACACACTCACATACATACAAATACACACTCTCAAGCACACACACATATACACACTCAAGCACACACACATACACACAGAGAGACACTCACACACACACACTCACACATATACACGCAGTCAGACACACACACTCACATACACACAGAGAGACACTCACACACACACACACACATATACACGCACTCAGAGACACACACTCACATACACACACTCAAGCACACACTCACACACACACTCACACATATACACGCACTCAGACACACACACTCACATACACACAGAGAGACACTCACACACACACATATACACGCACTCAGAGACACACAACTCACATACACACACTCAAGCACACACACACACATATACACGCACTCAGAGACACACACACTCACATACACACACTCAAGCACACACACACATACACACGCACACATACAGACAAATACACACACAGAGACACACCCACATACACACTCAAGCACACACACATACACACACACACACACACACACGATCAGGCTCGTGACAACATTACTTCTCCTTCGAGGTTTGTTCTTTATATTTTTATTAGTTTATTTGTTTACTTTCAATATAAGTTTTATAAAAAATAACAGCCGGACGCCTGACTTTTCAGCAGCTTCCAATCAAAAAACTGCCTCGTTACATTAGCGTTAAATGAGTTGTGTCGTTTGTTTTCTTTTTACTTTCTTCTCGTCATCAGAAGACGAGGCTGTGACTGCTGTATCCATCAACCCCCCACAGATCACTAATACAACACTCCCCTGGCCGTGGGATCCATGTGTATAACTGACTGGTGATATCACCACAAGAGCCTTCATTCCGCTGAAGAGCAGACTTCACTTACAAATCGATATATCAGGACCTTGCTCACAGTTTAACAATTACAATTATTCATGTATTACAGCGGGTTTTTATCATTTTTAGGGAAAACAAAAGTCTGTGAAAGAAGGGGCCACCCTGTGACGTCGCTATGGCATTGATGACGTCACATTTTCCAACTATGTATGACGTTGTCCCTGCCGCGGATCCCTCTTCATCTCCTCTCTCTCTCCATCTTTCATCTCTCTCCCTCCCTCTCTTCAGTCTCTCTCTCTCTCTCCTCTTCATCTCACTCGCTCTCTCTTTACTCTCTAATGCATTTTTTCCAATCTTCATATCTCTCTCTTCTTCCTCTTCATCTTCTCTCTCTCTCTTCATTCTCACTCTCTCTCTCTATTCTCCCTCTTCATATCTCTCTCTTTCTCCCTCTTCATCTCTCTCTCTTCATCTCTCTCTCTTCTTCATCTCACTCGCTCTCTCTTTTCTCTCTAACTTCATATCTCCCTCTTTCTCCCTCTTCATCTCTCTCTCTCTTCATCTCACTCTCTCTCTCTTTCTCCCTCCCTCTTCATATTCTTCTCTCTCTCTCTTCTCTCTCTCTTACTTCATCTCTCTCTTTCTCTCACTTCATCTCTCTTTCTCCCTCTTCATCTCTTTCTCCCTCCTCCTTCTTCCTCTCTCTCTTTCATCTCACTCGCCTCTCTCTCTCTCTGTTTCCTCGTGCATTAATTATATGCTCCACAGATTCAGTAAACAGACGATCCTTTTGCTGTCAAGGGTTTTCCTGGGTTAAAATGGACGCAATTGTGGACCAGGTGTGAATGCGCTCACAGGGTGGCGGCAACATGACGGTTCGGTTGACTTACCTTCCGTGCAATTGTCTCTGTCGGCGCCGGTCTTACTACAGCAAGAGAAGACAACTCACGCTCCGTGACGTCACGACGTTGATTTTAAACTTGTCTACCTTCGTATTTTTCTCCTAGAGGGCTGAACCATTACACCTGGCGGCGCAAAAAGACAACGATAGCACGATATCAGGACTCTAGTCTCGGTTCGCGTGGTTTTCGTCACGACTTTATTGGCCGTTTGCTTAGTATTTTCTGTGAGAAGAAAGAAAAAACGTCTTCTTGGCACCGACAAACCAAAGACTCCGCAGATTTTCGCTCGCAGAGGACTACAGAGGGACAACGGTTTCCCCAGGCCGTCCTCTTCGCGGTAAGCACGGCCCAGCCACCTCAGCCAGTCGAGACTTGCGTTACCGAGGATCCCACGTAGGTAAGCTGTCGAGGCCTCTCTCCCGGCGAGCATCTTATTGCGGTGTCGTGAAGGAGGCTGCTGGAAACACGTGCGCGATATATACGGCTGCCTGGGTAGTGACTGACAGTTTCCTGTTAAACTAAGCCAGCAAAGCGAAGTAGCTGACGTCAGAATCTCCATCAGGGGTTGTATAGAAGACCCCGGGTAGCCTAACTCTATTTCCATCTTGGGTGGCTGCTCTGGCCGATAAAACAATATCCATTCAAGACTACTGCATTCCTCGACCAACAGGTGTGATTAGTCGTTTGCATAGGAATGCTTTCCTAAAGGCACACGGTGTGCATGACTGAAGGGAGTGACATCGTAAAAATTCGATTATCTTGTTCACCTGTTCTGAGTTTAAAGTTCGCCATAAGTTGAATTCAGTCCGACTGCTGCCCAACTCTGGTTCTCCTACCTGGCGAATAGAGCCACGGACTTGGAGCTGATTAGATGCGGATGAACGTGTTAAAAGTATGCTTTTCAATTTTATTTCCCCCACGAACAGATTTTTCTCCAACGAGACTTTATGTTTAAAATAAAAAAGATTATCAGCCTTTACCTACACCCGTTTTAGACAGATTCTCTTCTCGCTCTCCC